>LOEQ01007232.1:93923-106592 GCA_001685075.1 Bramus lutescens | reverse complement strand
GGAGGGAAATGGGAGGAGGGGAGGAGGTGGAAATTTTTAATAAAAAAAAAGATTAAAAAAAAGAAGTGCTGTGATTAAAGGTGTGTGTCACCCCTGCCGGTCTCTATGACTAACTAATGTCTTAGCACTGCACTCTGATCTTTAAGCAAACTTTATTTGTTAGATTAGAAACCAAATATCACTATATCTGAATTTCTAAACCTCTAAAAAGTCCTAAACAGGAAGGAAACCAGGACTGTTGCTGAAGTCTGGCCAGGTTCTCAATGCTAGTGAGATCATGGGCAATGGGTTTATTTTGAAAACTATTTAATTCTAATATTTGTATGTAAGTTTATGAGATTGACTATAGTTTTTATATCTTATAATTATTAATCTTTTGAATCAATTACTGGCTTTATAGGATAATTTTAATAAGGGTTTACTTTTTAAGATTTATTTATTTATTATGTATACAGTATTCTGTCTGCATGTATGCATGCAGGTCAGAAAAGGGCACCAGATCTCATTACACATTGTTGTGAAACACCTTATGGTTGCTTGTAATTGAACTCGGGTTCTCCAAAAGAGCAGCCAGTGCTCTTGGCTGCTGAGCCATCTCACCAGCCACAGGGATTAGTTTTTAAAATATCTTTTACTAGAATCTATATAGAATTGTTCATATTTGTTTCCTAAAGGATAATATGTAACCAGCAGTTCTTCAGGATGGTATTATTTAAAATATCTATTTTTAAAAATATCATTTAGTTGTGCCAATATTATTCATTCTGTTTTTCTATTTTGGTAAATTAATTCTTCCTGTGAATCTAAGTATTTTAATTAAATATTTGAGTACATTATCTTAAAAGTATTCCTTTGCTTCTATTTTATTTGAATTTAGTTTATTTTAATTACAAACCAATTGGGGACTGATTTTTCAGTTTGAGATTACTGTTTTCTATGTATGCCTATTGGTCCATGGTTTTCTTGTGTTATATTTTCAATATGTAATTTTCATTAATTTGTTTTTTCAACCTGTTGTTTTAAGAACTGGTTCAGTGCATATCTCTTCTGGCTAATTTCTAGCTGCTTATATCAACAGTTCTTCTCAGAGGAACACCTTTGAACAGTTGGTATGTTTTACCTAGACATAGAGTCAAAATTAATTGTAAATTAAGTCTCCTGAATGTCAAGCATCCAAAACTGACAAGAGCAGAATCAAAGTCTACCTTCCTTACTTGTAGGCAGAATGCCTGTTGCTGAATAATTACTGGTCCTAAGTGTCCTCTAAATACCCGTTGAAGGTAAAATATTCTTAATGTGATTGTATCTTTGCTTGCATATGTCCCCTTCAAGACCTGTAAGTTCTTCCCTTATAAGTTTATTAAGATTGCAATTTTCTAATCACTAATTTTCATAGAAACTGTGTCTATAAACCTTACTTTAAGCAATATTTATATTTGAATCTCTTCATTTGCATGGAGAATAGGATGAAAAAATGGCCAGCTTCTTTTAGCAAAAAATTTTAGTCTATAAATTTGTCATGTTTTAATTTCATTTTTGATATGCAATTTCTAAGAGAAAAAAAAACCTTGAGCTTGTTAACCATATTGAAATCAAAGTTATGGTAGTCCATATCTCCAAACATAAACCCAAGTGTTTGAGGAAACTATTGTGGAGTGCACATTTGTCAGTGGATTGGCCGTTTCTGAACTTTAAGATATGCATGCGGATGTTAAAACTAAACTTTCTATAGTTAGTTCTCTCTCTCTCTCCACACCATGGGGTCTGGAAATCCAACTTCAGTCAAGGTTTGGTATCAAACACTTTTATGTAGTAAGTCATATTCTTGTTTTCTTTTCTATTTTGTTATATCTTTCTCTTTTTTTCCCTTAAGGAAAAGACAATTTTTTTGGAGAAGTTGGAGAAGTGAAGTGTTAACCAAAAAAATAAATAAATAAATAAATAAAACAGTTAAAGCTTAGGAAAATAATAAGAGCTTTTTTATTAGTAGACAGGAATTACTTGCTCTTTGGTGCATGTGCAAGTGTGTGCATGTTTGTACACGTGTGTGTTTTGTTTAAAGTCAGACCCATACACCTTCTTGAAGTAAATGGGAGTGATTGTGATTGTTTATCACCTTCCTACATCTTGAAAATGGTTTAAATAGTAAATCACTCCAGTATTTCATGAGAGATAAAAAATCTAAAGAATCAGGTTACTATAACTAAATTTAATAATTTATTGAAATATTGTCATAATCATTCAACTTTAGTGATAGAAAGAGGAAGGCAGGAAAAAATTCAGGGCAATATATCTGAGGAGACAAGAAAATGTTCAATGAGAGATCACTGACTATTACTGAGTTACTGATATTTATTTTAAGTTTAGCAATTTAGCAATTGTTAAGCTGGTTTTGTGGAGTATGGCAGGTAGATATCATACTGTTCTTGATAACATATAAATGAGAAGAGAGAAGATATTCTCTGTAATCACATATTTTCCAATATTTGGGTGTTAAAAGGAACAAGGAAGATGCCTGTGGAATTAAGACTTTGGTTAAATATATAAGCTATTTCTATGTTTTGTGCTGTTATAATAAGCTGGGAAGAATTATGATTTAATTTGGAATATGTATTTCTGAGTCTTAACCAATCTAATTATTGATAATATTTGCAGTGAGTAACTGAAGTGATTGTATATTGGTGACAGAACTTGGCCATGTCAATGTCCCAGGCTCATGGGAATAGGAAAGTCTTCACTGGATCACACTCAGGAGAATGATACAGCTTTCCTCTGGCCTGAGTATGAATGTTAATGAATGATTGATTTTTTACTAAACACAGTATGTGTTATAGATACCAATAACAACATCCTTGTCCTAGATAACTGTTAGATAACAACTCCCTGATAATGCCCCTCCTACAATAAACCCCCATGAAGATTAACTAACTCCCTTTCTATTATTTTCTAATATGATAAATGTTTGGAATTTCTGTACTGTTGTTATCTGAACATATTACCCACCTGAATCTATGTTTCTAATACTTGTGTCGGTATTCTTAATTTCATTTAGGTTTCTAAGACCAAGATACATGGCCTGGCAAATATTATGTATTACATATGTCCTCTTTAAGATGTAAAATTCTTCAGTATCAAAGAAATAATATCTCTATATAAAATAAATCCTGGATAGCTATTTAGGTGTGGTACAGAAACAAACTGAGTGGAATGCTTATTTGCAGTACCACTTCCACAAAATAACTGTGAGGTTGTATAAAGAACATGGCACTGGGGATGGAGAGATGACTCCACATTTAAGAGTATTTGCTGCTCTTCCAGAGGACCCAGCTTTGATTTTGACATCAGTGTTACAGATCACAACATTTTATAGTTCTAGTTATAGGGGATTCATCACCCTTTTCTGGCCTCTGTGTGAACCATGCCTCAAGAAAGTACACATGCATCAAAATGCTATACACATGAAAATAAATATTTTAAAAGTATAATCCATTAAAAAAAGTAATAGGACCCTGAAAATCATTTAATTAGTATAGGTTATTCAGGCAAGGAAATGAATGCAAATCACCAAAAAATAGTCTTATATACATAAGTGGCAGGAACTAAATCAGTTTTATACTTACACTGAAATAAATAAGATTACATATAAATGTTCTTGACAAGTTCTCATTCCTAGGCAATTTAACATTTTGGTGTAAGTGGTACATGAATTCAAGGAAGATTAAGATTTGCAACAAAATATACATCAACTTGAAAAGTACTCAACTTTAATTTTAATATGGGAACAAAAGGAATTTTAAAAAGAAAAAGGCAACCACCAGTCAGTTTAATGGATTGATCATCTATGAAATTTAAACACTTAGTACAGGTTCTTATACATTTTGGCACCCATTAATATAATATTGAATAGATGAGTGGAATAATCTATGTAGCTAGAATTTTACTACCCATCACTAAAGTGCAATATAAGATTCTAAAGAAGATAGTTGAACATATATGTACTAACTAAGCTTAGCCCATAAAATATAAAAGTAATTATGCTTAGTAGTCAAAATAGCTTTCCACACCCTTTTTTTTGACAATTTGAAGAAAACAGAAAAAAAAGAATAAAGAAAGCTGAAGACAAACTTTTCCTTTTTGTTTATTTTTTTATTTGAGGCAGTCTCCTTATGAAACAGAAGCTCAACACTGTGCTCTCCTAAACTCATTTTTTCCAGGCCATGTGATCATATGTGTTTCTGTGATAGTTCATCTTGATTGTCAACTTGTTGTAACTTAGAATTACCGTGGAAACAAACCTCTTAACATAGCTACTAAGGACTTTCTCCATTCAAGTTGTGATGATCAACCTTAAATGTGGATAGGGCATTTTCCTTGGTGAAGGTACTGGACTGAATAAAAAGAAAATATGGTGGGCATCAGTATTCATTGTTGTCTGCTTTCTGATTGTAGACTCAGGGTGATCAGCTACATCAAGCTCTTGCTACCATGACTTTCCCATTAAGATAGAATGTAGTATTTAACCATGAGTCAGACTAAATCCTTCATTTTTGTTATTTCTAGTAACAGTGATTTAAAAAAATATTAGTAGCCCTATTTTATGCAAATGATAAAAGGGTTGAAAAAGAAGTCAGGGAAAGAACACCCTTCACAGTTTCCATAAATAATACAAAATATTTTGTGGTAGCTATAGCAAACCAAGTAAAAGACCTGTATGACAAAATTTTCAAATCTTTGAAGAAAGAAATTGGTAAAGATATCCGAAGATGGGAAGAGCGCCTATGTTCATGGATCAGTAGTATCGACAAAGTAAAAGTGTCCATGTTATCAAAAGCAATCTACAGAGTCAACACAATCCCAATCAAAATTCCAACACATCTCTCTACAGAGCTTGATAGAACAATTCTCAAGTTCATATAAACATTTGAAATTTAAACAGCTCTAATTTTAAATTCTCCTTCAATTTTATTTTATCTGTTGCGGGGTGGGCCTACTTGTTTGTCCCTGCCGCCCAGCTATCTTAGTCCCAAAATAATCACACATAAATTGTAGTAATTAAATCACTGCTTAGCTCATTATCTCTAGCCTCTTATTGACTAACTCTCACATCTTGATTTAACCCATTTCTATTAATCTGTATATCGCCACATGGCAGTGGCTTAGCATGTCTGATTCTAGTGGCTTCACGGTGGCTCTCTCTTACTCTGTTTTCTTCCGCCCAGAATTCAGGTCTTTGTTCTCCACCTACCTAAGTTCCACCCTATCAACTAGGCCAAGGCAGTTTCTTTATTTATTAACCAATGAAAGCAACATATAAACAGAAGGAACTCCTACACTATTTATCTGATATTTCATCACAGTGATAGAAGATTGGCTGGCCTAAATTTTGACATATGGTAGTACATATATAAAAATTAAGATAGATTTACTAATATTTCTATAAAATCAATATTGACTGTTATAATGATGTATTGAATACAATGATATAGTGAAAAAAGTATGTTTTAAAAGTAGACATAAGAGAAACTCTACTTTCTATCATTTGCTAATCATAGTTTTTGCATACTGTTAATCCCATTGCTCTCTTTTTTACTCATCTGAAGAATAAGAATAATAAAATTTAATATAGAGCTGTGAAGTAAAGATAAAATAATAATCTTAAGCATTATCACACAATATATCAAATTAGTGAGGTAGTGTCAATGAAAATAGTCCCACAAACATATTTAAATGCTTCATCATAGTTGGTTGAAAAGTTTTGTGAAGGATTAGGTGCTATTGGTAGAGATAAGTTTCTGAGAGTGGGTACTGAGGTCACAAAAGTTAATTCCTGCCCTAGTGCCCTGTCGGCTCTGTAAATATTTTTTTCTCTTCCTCCCTATATGTCCACTGCTTGTGAATAAGATGCAATCTTTTGGTAATTGCTCTAGCACCAAGCCTGCCTATATGCTGCCATGATCACTACCATGGTAACCATGGATTTACCCTCTCAAACTTTAAAGCAAGATTCCATTTAAGTTCCTTCCAGAAAATTGCTTTATTCATGATTTATCTTCACAGAAATAGAAAAGCAACTAAAATAGTAAATTGCATATTAAGCACATGTAACAGAATAATATACTATGTACTATACTAAAGCATTTAAAGAGGGACAAATCACACCACACTTAGAATTTTCATGAAATTGCTTTTGACTCTTCTTCATGTGATTAGTTTTTCAAAATATTTAAGTACAAATAAGGGTAGTAATTTAAGTTTTTATTTACAAGCCCCCCATTTTCTTGGTAGGTTGATTCCCAGGTGTTCAATTTATTAGCTTTTATATCTATTGCTAATATTACACTGATTTCTACTTTAGTAGGCTTATCATTGATATATAGGAAGACTTTGTATGTGTTTTTTTTCTGAAATTGAGATTTTAGTGGAATCTTTAGGGTCTACGATGATCTGTATAAAGAGGCAATAGGTCAGGGTTTGGTCTGGAGCTGTTTGGTGAAGTTCAGAAGTGTAGCCTTGCTAGATGAAGTAAATTACTGGAGACAGGGCTTGAGAATAAAAAAGCCTCAAACTACTTCCATTTAAGTTTTCTCTGCTTTGTTGCTTTAGCTGAAAATGTAAGCTCTAAGCATCTTGCTCCAGCCACAATGCTTGCCAGGAATTACTGTGTTTCTTTGCAATGATGAACTCTAACTGTTGTAACCATAAGCTAAAATGAACTGATTTCCCTTAAGTAACTTCCAAACATTTATGTTTTCATAGTAGCAGAAAAGTAAGTAAATGCGAGTCAGTACATTGAATGGACTGCTTCTTTGAAAAAACTGACCATTGTGTGGGGATTTTGGGGATGAATGTAAAATACCTTGGAGATTTGGACTAAGAAAGTTGTTGAATGCTTTAAACAGAACTTAATGGGCCATCTTAGTTTTATTCTGTAAGACATTTATGTTTAGAGTAATGCCAACTGTGGAAGTTTTCAGATCAACTGGTTTGAGATCTGATAGCAATATTAGCAACTAGCCTAGCAGCCATTCCTGCGATATTTTGGCAAAGAATATGTTTTTTTCCTACACCAAGAGAGATTACCTGAAACTAAATTTAAAAGTGATTATCTAGTTTCTTTGGTGGATTAATTTTGAGGGAGCATAATGTTGAGTTTGTGGTTCTTTTATTATTGATAATACAGTTCTACATTGAAACAATCAAGTAGGGTAGAAAGAAATAAAAAAATGTACAGTTTGATGAAGTCTCTTTGATTGTCTTTGAAGAAGATTCTACTAGGCACTGGCACCAGAACACTCAGCAGGCAGAACAAACTGTAGGCTGAAGGTTTTGTGACTGGGTTGGAGTTCCAGTCCTTCCACCTGAGGCCTTGCCTAGTTGCAGAAGATGGCCAGTTCAGGCCCTATGATCTCCGTATTAGAAGTCTTTTCTTGGGTTACTCTGGTAGGTTCCAATGAGTTTCCATTGCACTAGGTTTCTACCTCAGTCTGGAAATGTTTCCAATTTCCAAACATTTCTCAACTTATGGGGCAGATGCAGAGTTGTACAGTCAAACATTAGGCAGAGTTTCTCAAGGAGTCCTGCAGAAGAGAGGGAGTAAGGATTGCAGGAACCAGAGGGAACATGGTCATCATGAGAACGTGGCCCAAATAAATAAATGACGAGGACTCATGAGGATTTCAAATGAACATGGAACCTGTAAGGGTCTGACCTAGATACTCTGCACATATGTTATAATTGAGTAAGCTTGCTGTTCTTGTGGGCCTCCTAACAGTGAGAGTGGGGGTTGTCTCTGACTCTTACTACTTTTTGTGGGATCCTTTTCCTCCTACTGCTTTCTTCATCTATCCTTGTTGTGACGACGTGTGCCAGGCATTATTCTAGCATATTGCACCATGTTGGTTACTGTTACTAAAAAAAAGGCAGATCAGGGTGGATGGGGGAGATGGAAGGTGTTGGGAGCTTAAGACTGGAGGAAGAGAGACAAAACTGCAGGCAAATGTAATGCATGTGAGAAGAATTGTAAAAATATAAAAATGAATAAAACATCATAAATGTTTCAAAAATACATAGTTTGGAGACAAAATGAGCACTATAAGCCAAGAATGTGCTAGAAGAAAGGCAGTAAGCATTAAGGAGATAAGCACCATTATGAAGAGGCTCTCAGTGATTGGACAGGAAGAGAACACTGATTTCAGGAAATGTCCTCACACATCTAAGTTTCAAACTTATGAAAAAAGGCAAAGATTTCTCCTTGTGTTTGGAAGACAACTGTCATCAAATTTGGTGCTAATGTAGCTAAGGTAATTAAGAGTCCACCTCAAATTGGAAGCTGAACTTGGAAATATCATCCGCATGGTGTTGGCTTTAGAGTCATAAATCATACAAGAATAAAAGGGCCTTGGTGTCTTCCACTCTGGTTCAGAGATAACAGAGACAAAATCACATTGTGCAGATATTTCCTGTACAAAGTCCTGAGAGGTTAGGAAGCCTTAAGAGGTAATTCATGAAATATGAGAAAGTGAAGCCTGGTTTTCAATTAAGACCACAAGATTTTGTAGCCATGTGATACCTGTATAGGAGAGTTATATACAAGGAGTAGAACCAGCCTGAGAGGTGGGGTTTGGGAGGTTTACAGGCAGCAAAGCTGGGAATGACTTACATAGAACTTATACAGAAACCCACAGCTAGAGAGTATGGAGAGTGAGTATCCTTGTAACACTCAGTCCTAACTGGGATATTTTCATCAAATCCCTCCTCTCAGGCTTCATGAAACTATGCAACAAAGGAGGTAAAAAACTAAAAGAGCTGGAGGTGCTGGGTGACACAAAAGGTAGTTTCTTCCAGATACTGAAAGAAACAGGACTGGTGCAAACATAAACTCACAGACCACGCCAGCTTGTACAAGACTGCAGAGGTCCAAGCCAGTTAGGGTCCCATTGCAGAGAGAACCAATTGGACAGACTCCCATCTTAATCAATAACTATCCCCACTTGACATCCACTTTCAAGGAAACAAAATGTTTTATTCAATCGAGTCTTACTGAATATTCAAACCACAACTGAGCTAGGCCTTATGCCCATCAGTGGACAGTCAATATAGAACATAGTGGTATTTGGGAAGGTATTTTTTCTTGTCTAATATTGCCTTCTTTTGGCATTTTAACCATTATGCCCTTTTGCTTGTATACTATTATTTCTAATTTTGTGATTTTTATGGCTTTGGTTTGTGTGTGCATATGTTTATGTTTTGCCTCTGTATGTTTGTGTGTGTGTGTGTGTTTGCATATGCATGTGTATCTTGTACTTTTCATTTGTTTTTGTATGTTTTGTTTTATTCTGTTTTTTTTTTGTCCCCATATTTTGTTTTCAAGGGGGAGATAGAGCGAGAAGATAGGATTAAAAGATCAGGAGTGTCAATGGCCATAAGAGTTATAACAGTTGACTACTATTTCTGATGTCAACCTGCCGGAGGAGTGATTATCTGATGGAGGCTAATCCTATCCAGACAAAGTCTACAGAACCATCAACTCTGGAAACTGTTGTTTACTTTTGCTATAGTAGCTTAGTGTCTCTCCAACACCTGTCCTGTAGTATATAATCTCGTGTTGTATATGTGTAATCTAATGATTGTATTTAAATCTTATGGGAACATATATCTATAGGTGGTCAGGAATATAACTCTTCATTTAGTTATACAGTTTTGATTCATAGAATATATACTGGGATATGCTTCATAACTGGTTCTATTTATTCCACGAGGACTGTGGACACTTAAAAGCCTGCCTTTCTCTTTTGCTCAGACTAACTGTACACAATTAGCTCATTTTCACCTCAAATCAAGTACAAACTAGACTTTTGGTAAATAGATCATCAGTTTAAAACCCTACAACTATGAACAAGGACAGAACCATAGATGTTCAACCAAGATTATTAAGAAAAGCATTCCAGTTCTTTGCTTGCCATTCAGCTAACAACAGAACTATGTCCCAAAGCTTATCTCACTGGGTATTGTATCTCTGTCCTTTGGTCATGGTCTCACTCCTGTAACCTTTTACCCTTGTGTTGCTATGATAAATGGTTCATGTCCCTATCATTTACCATAGAACCTTGTCTAAATCTCAGATTTGAAAGGTGTGTAATCCACTAGTAATTTACTTCATAATCACAAACAATCTCTAATTATTAAGAATCAAGAACAGCATCACAGATTTTAAGTGAACAATGGAATCCATTATTTTCTCTTTTATTTGCAAACAAAGCATAAAATTAAAACATATATTACCTCCTTGAATAAAATCTCAACAAATTTTTTTATTAAATTTATAATTTTTTTCCAAATACTTCATTTGTGTGTTGGCTGTTGCCATGGTGACAAAAATTTACAAATATCATTAGACACAGACAAAGAGAAGAGACTGTCATCTGCAGATAATAATGATTCCAATCTGGAATTGGGAGCAGAACATCTTCATATCAGTTCACAGTGATTTTCCTGGTTTGTCTTCCTACTTTCTTCAGAGTTCAAGGGCTGCAGAGTGCTTTTTTTATGTTAAATCACATGGGAAAGCCATCATAGAAAGTCTTCTAAAGATTTACCTCTTGTAGATATATCTGACTACACAAAGAACAACAGCTATGATTGCTGACTGACACAATTGTGTGAGAAACATAAAGAATTCATGGATCTTTATGGTTCTCAAGGAACAGGATGTCTCAAGTGAGTATGCATATGTTTTGGTGCATGTACATATCTGTCTTAGTTTTAAGCCTGGGAGCAGAATAGGAACTTTCCTAGCACATTTTTGCATCAAATTTTTGGATAAAGACTTTCTGCTTTCCATACAAGTAAAAAGAAGTAAAGTAAGGCCTATTCCTATGCATTTAAAATAATCACATATTCAGGAAGAATGTGAAATTACATTGATTTTGATATTAATTATGTATTTAAGTGTTTGAGTTTTGTTGTATACCCACAAAATTCAAATATTTTTAATATCGTTGAAAGTAGACCAACTCTAGTTATAGTACTGCTATTCTCAGTATGATGATATCATGTACAGAATAAGAACAAAAACAGAAAATATTTTGTTTCATTTTCATTATATGTATGGATTTATGTTTATTATTTTTTGTTTGTCTGTGTGTGTGTGTGTGTACGCATACATGAGGAGGTCAAGGAACAATTGCATGATTTAAATTTCTCCTTTCACTGTGGGTTTCAGTTGGGTACTTTTAGCTCCTGTAACCTCTCTGAGCTTATTTTTTTATTGAGACTTTTTTTGTACTTGCGTACTCTGAAAAGATAAAGGAAGAAGAGAAAAAAATGTATGTAAAGTAGAGGACTGTAAGGAAGGTAAAGGGTGAAGCAATAAGAGATAAGAGGGAGAAGTAATCAAGAAAGATAAATATGGGGGTGAAGGAAAGGAAGAATGGGAGGGAGAGAGAGAGAGAAAGAGAGAGGAAGAAAAAGGGGAAAGGGAAGAAAGGGAGTCAAAAAGGAGGTGAAGTTTATATTAAATAGTAGAATTAGAAAGGAATCTGTGTAATCAGTATATGATATCACTAAGAAACTGTTCTTGATGACATGAGTGAGCAACACAGTGTGGTAAAAGTAATCAGGAAAGATACATAGAAACCTAATGCTGAGGAATATGGTACTACAGAAGAAATTTTATGGGTAATCATTAAGTAACTTCTGGGTGTTTGTCATGGAAATGTGGAGGTAAATATTAGCAGGAAGGTTTAAATGAAGATGAAAATTATTAAATAATTACCCACCACTTCAGTGATTAATTTAAAAAAGCCATAATAAATTTTAAAGACCAAGAGCTAATTGCTAAAATTACATATTCACTGAAGAGACTATCAGTTTTCATTCCTGTATTTAAAATTACATATTGTGATAAATGTGGGAAATTATTTACATAATTCCCAAATTTATTTTCTCAAATAGTTCTTTTTGAGCAGCATTTACATTAAAAATGTCACAGAGCATTCAATGAAAAGTTGTTCACATATGATGACATGAGTTTTAATGTAGTCTTAACACCTTTGCTCAATTGTTCTTCCAGTGAACTTTAAGCCCAGTACAATAAAATACCATATGTGGAAAAATTTGGTTCATCCATTTTTATTACCATCTTTCAATAACCTTGAGCTTTTAAATATCACCTATATAAAAGTTACTTACTATACTGCAAATCTCTGTGTTTCCTATTAACACACTTCCTAATTTCCATTTTTGTTAACTACATTAATCCTGAGGTTAGAATACCTTTATTTGAAGATGCAACTTTATGTGATGTGTGAATCATTTCTCAATAGATGCCTAAAACTGTATCTATGAAAACTGCCGTTTTTAAGGACAGGCATGCTGACACATACCTTTGCTTCCAGATATGGAAGAGGAAAGGGGATTTCTGTAAGGTAAAGGTCAACAAATGCTATACAGAGAAATCATCTCAAAAATGTCATTTTCAACAAAAATAAAGATTATAAAATTCTTCGGAAGAAATGCAGTTGTGCTTTTAGTTGAAATATTTGGCACAAATATTTAAAAATACTTCCAAACTAAAAATGAAGATGTATTTTAACTTATAATCATTTAAAGCAAATATGTCCTCCAATGTGGGTCTCTGTCTCTATCTCCATCCATCGCCAGCTGAAGATT
>LOEQ01007232.1:62106-92981 GCA_001685075.1 Bramus lutescens | reverse complement strand
GGAGGGAAATGGGAGGAGGGGAGGAGGTGGAAATTTTTAATAAAAATTTAAAAAGTAAAGCAAATATGTCTTAAGAGATCTTTTTCAAATTTAATAATCAAAATCTTGAAATTACTGTTTCAAAGTGTTTTTAGGATGGTATGAACATTTTAGTCATGTCTTAAAATATTCTAGGCACCTACATTTCTGCCTTCATACTAACTAACTAATACATTAATTAATTTAGACCTGGTAATGACCATGTATAAGGCTTTGTGAAAATCAGGTAAGTAATCTTCCAATTAACTGGCTCTAGGATCCATAAATATATTTCAAATGAACTAAAAATGCAAATAATTCCTATAATTTGTACATTCTAATGAAAATAATGTATAAATATGCAAATATGAGTACATAGACATACTCTTTTATTCTTAAATTGCTTAAGATGTGTTATGATGAGTAAATTTATTAATCTCTTTATATACTAAAATTTCTTTATGTTAAAAGTAGGGATGTGCACCAAACTTAAAACATTAATAGGATTATAGCTTGGATGGAATTTAACAAATAATTATAGTCATTATGTTTATATTGACATAAATTATAAGGAGCAATGTAGTTTCCATCTGCTAATAAGCTAAGCAGGTTGTGTGAACTATAAATATAAGGCATTAAAATCAATTTCCAAAATATAAGTTTATTAGTCATTCTGTCATGCAGAAACTATGTGCCAAGTTCTGATTACATCATGAAAAAATCAGACTCTGAGGAGCAAGAAACATGCATGGAAGAAACATTTCTTTTATCATTGGTTTGATGATCAGAATCTGAACCTTTAGGAAAGATTAAATGAAATAATGACAGTTTAATTAGGCAGAACATAATATTCATAAAAAAGAGAAGCCACTAAAGAAAACCACAACCAATCAAAATGCAGAGTTGTAGAGCCCAATCCAATGGATACATGTTTAAAAACTCCTGAATATAAGTCTCAGAGATCATTGCAGTAGAAGAAGCAGAAATATTGTCAGAGCCAGGAGGTTAGGGAGTTTGCTGTAAGCTTGTGTCTCCTAGTGATGTCAGAAGCCATACTCAGAGTTGTTGAATTTGAAAAAAGGCCATAAGTATTTTATGGATGGGTTTCTATTAAAGAAACATAAGGAGGAAAAGAAGAAATCGTAATCTCAAAAATATATGAAATAATTTTAAAATACAGATAAATAAAATATATAGATATATTTAGATTTGATACCAAACACTCAAAAACAAAATTAAAAGGCCTTTAATAAGAAAACATACACCAAAATACCTTCAATAACACCTACATACTTTCTTATGTAAATTAGTTTATTTAATATGAATCAAAATATAATAAATTGTATTAGAAAATTATGTAGATTACAAGATACATTTTCAATGACATGTCCATAATTCTGAAATATTTGACAATTGATTTATTATAGATTTGAACATCTTATGTGGAAAAATTTATTTAAAATATTTTATTATCAAAATAAAAGAATATGTGTCAGAAAAGCAATTGCTAGATATATTTTCTAGGGTTTGCTCTGTAGAAGATAATTTCATCATCCATGAAATTTAACAGTGCTTTCATTTTCAATGGAGTTAGAGTATCTTAATGATATTTTCTATTTAGATTACATTTAAAACTAATTAGTTTCCAATGTTGTTTTTAGTTTCTGGAAAAGTTCCAATAGCTATGGCTTTGGATTTAAAAGATAAGTATCCAAAGCTTTTGGAAAGTTCCTGTTAATTGATGGCTAATATTTTGATAATAGTATTGATTTTTCAGGTATTTGAGTGAGCTTTCTTATTATGATGATGTATGAGATATGGTTGGTATGATATATTTATCTATGTATATTATATATACATATATACATACAAACATTATGCGTGCTAGAGGTATGGTTCATTAATAAGACAACAGAACAACAAATGATTCCTTTCAAAACTTTTGTATTATTTGTCTCACTGCTGTGACAAAACTTATGATAATGTAGACAAGGTAGGGTCTAGGCACAGTTTGGTTTTTAAAAATATATTCATAGTTTTACAACCATCACAACTTTAGAAAAATTTCAGCACCCAGAAAGTAATCTATGCTCATCAGCAGCCTTGAGTCATTTCCTCTCCATCCATCCCTCCTTTTTCTGGCACCCACTTTCCTACTTATCTTTTCTATGGCTTATCTTTTCCTGCATATTAATTTACATAGATTCCTACATTGTGTGGTATTTTCTGTCGTGCCTTTTAATTTCATATTGTTCTTTTAAAATTTATCCTTACTTTTTGTGTATCAGTAGCATTTTCTCTCTCTTGAGAATTTCTGTACTTAGCTCACGCTAGCATTAACCTCCCCGTACCTCACCTTCTTATTGCTTGGATTACAGGCTATATATCTCACATTTTGGGGGTACAAACATCATGACTTTCAAGTCATAATGACAGGAATTTAAAGCAGCTGCTCAAATCACATCTATATCAAATAGACAGGTGTAAACATTTTATTCTCAACTTTCTTTCCTTTTTCATTTAGTTATATAACCTGTTTTCCTAATTTGGATAAGCAATGTATAAACACTTCCCAAGCATGGCTCACAGTAGTGTATTCTTCATGAGATGCAGGAATAAAACAGTGATTATGAATCGCTGGTACAGTGTGCATTTTTAGTTCTGTACATTTGCTGTTTGTAATGGTCCTGATGTGTCCAGAAAACAGGATAATAAGCTAGATTATATACAGCAGCATCAAGTCAAGAAAAATTATAAATTTTAGATTGAGCTAAAAGCCAAATAAAGCACAGGTTCATAGCAAAGAATCAGGATAATGATTGTTGTGTTGCAAATGACAGAAAGACTAAAGAAGATTCTAGCCATAGTTATCTAAAATCATTTTTCCTCATGACATAATTATCAGGCTTACCAGGCCTGATGGAGGGATGTGGGATGTGACAAGCCCAAGAGATATGGCGGTGAATCAGCTTTATATCTTAGATTGGAGATTCTTTTCTTTTTCCTCTTTTTTATTGATTTCATTGAGCTATACAATTTTTTTTGCTCCCCTCCCTTTCTCTACCATCCCTTTCAACCCCCTTAGACTAATGTAATTGGAGGTTTCTCTGCCTGGCCACATCATTCAGCTATTTCAAAATAATCACTCAGAGTTTTAAAATTAATTACAGAATCTTGGGCCTATACTTCAGGTTTATTATTAACTAGTTATTATATTTAAATTAACCCTTTTCTATTAATTTATGTATTTCCACATGGCTGTGGCAGGCATCTTGCTTCCTGGGCACCTGGCTTGTGTTTCTCCTTTCTCCACACTTCTCATTTCCCTGTATCTCCATTTGGTTTTTGATGTGGTAGTCCCCTCTGTGTATTGCTTTTCTTGGTTAATTAATAAAGAAACTGCCTTGGTCTGTTTATAGGGCAGAACTTAGATACGCTGGAAAGAAAGAACTGGATGCTGGGAGAAGGAAAGAGCCAGACTCTATGGATCCACAACCAGAGTAAGACATACTGCTGAAACTTAGCCAGTAAGCCACTGCCACATGCCACAAGATTAATAGAAATGGGTTAAACTAGGATGTAAGAGTTAGCCAGTAAGAAGTTAGAGTTAATGGGTCAAGCAGGATTTTAATTATTGTAGTTTTCTGTGTAATTATTTCACTTCTGGGAGGCTGAGATGAACAAACAGCTCACTCCTCCTACAACAATTGGCATTCCAATGTGTGCTAGCTAAATCTATGTAAAACCTGATGAAGCTTGAAAAGGAATTCTAGAAAAAAATGTAGAGTTTAGCACAGCTTTTTGATGTTTACTGGCAGCATGCCGCAGTTTTTTTAGGAGGAATTTTCTTGACTCAGCAGCAGCTGCAGCAGAAAAAGATGCCATGCCATTTTGACATGGAGGCTTTCTGGGCTTTGTTGCCAGTGCAACCCCTGGCTCTTTTGGGAGATGGAGCATTTGAATGGGGCTTATGAGCAGACTGCTACAGCTTGCTTGATGGTAGCATGGACTGGTTGTGTGCCTAAAAGTGGGGCAGTACTCATGGCTCAGAGGCACAAGCAGCTCCGCCATGCTGTACTGGGAAGGGCAAGCAGACACTGCCATATTATCCCTAGCAATGATGCAGCTGAAGATTTTAAGAAATACTTAGCATTTTAAGAAGTACTTGACAGGAAAGAATTACAGATTCACAATAGGACAGACTCAGACTTAAAAGACCTCTTAATGGGCCGCAGTGTTGGATAAATATACATAGGCTTGGAAGAGAGAAGAAAAATAGTATAGAGAGTCATAAAAAAGTTAATGCTTTAAAAATAGGTAAAGTCTTTAAAGAGACAGAGTACAGATAATCATAGGTTAAAAGGAGTAAAGCAAAATAAGCCACATAAAGATGAAAAATTTACAGAGAGTCTGGATTATGTATATTATTGTGTCTTCTTTGAATATTTTGACTGTAAAATACAGAGAGACATTTCATTGTATGGGTTTCTAAGCTAAACCAACATGGATACTGTAAAGGTATTTTTACTTCAGAATTTGGGTCTAAAGATATGGTGCTTTGGAAAAGAGGTTCTTCTTTTTTTTTTCACAGAAGGTGAAAACTTGTGGATTGCTTCCAGGCAAATATGGTTTCATAAACAAAGACCCCTGAAAGGTCACTGCAAATACCCTGAAAAAATGACTTGCTCACTGAGATGAGCATACAGGATACACCATAAAAGACCTGATTAACAGTGCCCCAATCAGCAGGATGCAGTATGTACAAAACTATGCCCATATTCCCAAATATTGTTTATAATAATTTGTTTAAATTTAATGTGGATATGATATAGATATGTTACAGAGATTTGCAATGGTATGGATCTTGGTTTATTGATACAAATTTAAGGTCAATCTTGTTATATGTATATTTCTGCTCTTGATTAAGGTATTGTATTGTGTAGTTCATTTAAAATACAATATTTAATTAAGAAATATAAGTTAATAGATAATCATCTATAATAGTCAAGCTTTTAGTCATGTTAGTTAGATTTTCTAGATGTATAGTGATATATTTCAGATGGTTAGGTATTCTTCAAACCTTTCAAAGACTACAGAATATGGCATTTACAATGTTTAAGAACTTAAGACTTTTCATGACAGTGAAACACAACTACTCCTGGCAAAAGCAGTCACTCTAAGAGGAAGCTGGGCATCGAAGAGTCTCCTTATGGAGTTTGCTAGCCATTTGGACAAGAAACTGCTCCTGCCTGGACTGCTTAACTGGTCATGCAGGACCCTCAGAGAAATGACTGCTGAACTTGCCTAAAAGTAAGACTATCTTTTGGGGCTCCTACTTCATGAAAGAGTCCATGAGACATTCTTCAGGATACAGAAGAAAATGACTAAACTCTCTTTGAAATTTTATTTTTCATGGAAAAGTCTGCCAGATACTATGGGCCTGTAGGCTGAAGATGGATGCCCCAGCAATACAGAAGACTTTGGGTGACTCTCCAGACAGTGAAATGTCTCTGTCAAATCTAGAGTTTTGGAAGTTGCTTGCAATACACTTCCTGTTTTCTTAGGCAATAGTATATCTCTCTGGAGTCTTTGATGGAGTTGAAGAATAGATAGATAGTTATAGTTAGTTATAGTTTTATTTAGTTATGGCAAAAGATAAAGTAGATATAAATATTGTAACTGTAATTCTTGTTTGATACCTGTTTGGTTATATGTAAGATTACTATGTTAAAGTTTAAACCTTCCTTTTTATTTAAACAGAAGAGGGGAGGTGATGTGGGAGTCCCCTCTGTGTGTTGCTTTTCAATGTTAATGAATAAAGAAACTGCCTTGGTCTGTTTATAGGGCAGAATTTAGATAGGCGGGGAAGAAAGAACTGAATGCTGGGGGAAGGAAAGAGTCTGACACCATGGATACACTGCCAGAGTAAGACATGCTGCTGAAACTTAGGCATTAAGATACATGGAGATGCAGAGATTAATAGAAATGGGTTAAAATAAGATGTAGAGTTAGCCAATAAGAAGTGAGAGCTAATGGGCCATGCAGTGTTTTAGTTAATTTAGTTTCTTTGTGATTATTTCAGTTCTGGGCATCTGGGCCGAACAAGCAGCCCACTACTCCTTCAACAGGCTTTTCCTCCTGGCTTTATTCTGCCTTGCATAAGCCAAAGTAGTTTCTTTATTTACCAATGAGAGCAACAAACATTCACAGCATGCAGAATGATTATCCCACAGCAGACTAAACTAAAAAGTTCTCAATAAATCTAGACTTTGCCATGTTAGAAATGAACAAAATCTGAATCATCATCATGATGCATTCCAGACTAAGTATTTTTCTTTTTATCCTGATATTTTCTATTGATATGAGTGGATACATAGTACTTGTCCTACTTGTTTTCTTTTAAAGTTCTTTTTTTAAGGAAAATACATGAAAATTTTACCTGTCAATTGGATAGAGGATATTTCTATATACAATTTCCAAAGCATGAATGAAATTATTTTTAATTGGTAACTGGGTCTGTTCAGTTTGAATAACTAGTCTCTCTCATTATTCTATTACAAAAGTCTAAAAGTGTTGGCTCTACACATAGAAAAGCAATCTAAACCTGAATCTGACAAAGGTGATTGATAATTATAGTAGCTCAAATGTGATAAGGTTCTGAACAGAGGAAGATTTCCAAAAGTCCATTATATGGATGATATCACATGGATGATAGCCTCTGATAAAGGTAACTTCAACTCTTCTATGAGGCTTAGTGTGTTTTTATTATGTTGAGTTCTTTGATCCTTTTGGATTTGAATTTCATACATGGTGATAGATATGGATCTATTTTCATTCTTTTACATGTTGATATCCAGTTATGCCAGCACCATTTGTTGAATATGCTTTATTATTTCCACTTTATATTTTTTGCTTCTTGGTCAATAAGCAGTTGTTTGCGGGTGTGTGGATTAATATCTGGGTCTTCAGTTTGGTTCCATTAGTCCTTCTGTCTGTTTTTATGTCAATGTAGTAGAGTTTGAAGTTGTAGAGTTTGATACCTTCAGAAGTTCCTTTTATTGTACATGACTGTTTTGGCTATCCTGGGATTTTTGTTTTTCTATATGTAGTTGAGTGCTGTTCTTTTGAAGTCTATGAAGAATTTTGCTGGCCATTGCATTGAAACTGTAGATCATTTTTGGGAAGTTTGCAATTTTTACTCCATGATGTTACTATTACCATTTACTATTTTAATTCTACCTACTCAAGAGCAGGGGAGCTCTTTCAATTTTCTGGTGTCTTCTTCAATTTCTTTCTTCAACTATTTAAAGTTTTTTTTCTCATACAAGTCTTTCACTTGTTGGATTAGAGTTACTCTGAGATATTTTATGCTATTTGTAGCTATTATGAAGGGTGATGTTTCTCTGTTTTATTTCTCATACCATTTATCACCTGTGAGGTAACACAGATCCAAAAAGGCAAATACCATATATAATCACTCATAAGTGGCATTTAGACATAAAGCAAAGAAAATCAGCCTACAATTCATAATCCCAGAAAACCTAGACAACAATAAGGACCCTAAAAGAGACATACATGGATTTAATCTACATGGGAAATAGAAAAAGACAAAATCTGCTAAGTAAATTGAAAGCACAGGGACCATGGGGGAGGGTAGAAGGGGAGGAAATATAAAGAGAGGGGAGGAGACAAAAATGTTTTGCTCACTAATATCAATAAAAAGATAACCTCAACCCAGATATTGATGTAGCAAAGGTATTACTTTCCTTTTCTTAATTTCTCATTTTATTTTCTAATTGGTTGTTACTCCTGAAAATTTCTATTTAAGTAGCAACATTCTATGCTTAATTCATATCCTTTTTCAAAAAAAAATAAAGAAAAAAAGAAACAAAACTGGAGGTCATCATGAAATTAAATGGAAAAAATTTAGCTTTCAATAAAATGGAACAGATCTATCTCCAGTATGAAAATGGGTGGTTGACATTTTTCTTCTTTCAATGAATGTAAAATGTTTTGTCCATGATTTTTTGCTTAGGACAAGCAAATTCCTGAATAAAATAAAGTCTATTTAAGTGCTCTGGCTTTCTTTTCTATTATTTTTAATTTATTTTTAAAAATCCAACCGTATTTTCTCATTTTACATGTCAAATCCATTTCACATTCTATCCTCTTCTTCTGCTCCATCCACCTTTCTCCTCTCTCCCCCATCACAACCCCCATACACTCATTAGAGGGTGTAACTTATCATGGGAAGTGAACAAACTCCAACCCATTGCTTTAAGGCAGGACCAAGACCCTCCACACTATATTTAGTTTGAGCAAGGTATCCACTTAGGAAGAATGGGTTCCAAAACGGCAAATAAGGAGCAGGGATAAATCTTGGTCTCACTGTTTGGGGCCTCACAGTACGCCCTAGTCATGCAATGGTCACACACACTCAGAGGGCCTAGATTTGTCCTATGCTAGTTCCTTTCCTGTTTGGCTGGAGTTGGAGGGCTTCTATTGGCTCAGATAAGCTGTTTCAGTGGGTATCCACATCATTGTCTTGAACTCTTTGCTCATATTCTCACTCCTCCCTCTCTTTGAGTGAACTTCATAAGCTCAGTCTAGTGCTCCACTTTGGTTCTCTGCTTCTGCTTCCATCAGTTGCTAGATGTAGGTTCTATGATGACATTTAAGATAGTCATAAATCTGACTACAGGGCATGGCCAGTTCACTACTGCTTAGGGACTTAGCTTGGGTCATGCTTGTGGATTCTTGGACATTTACAAGTGATGGGTTTCTTGCTAGCTTGCTAATGGCTCTCTTAAACAAGTCACCTCTTTTTGGTTCCGTCTTTGAACTTTCCCCATCTCATTAATCCTATCCCATTCCTTTTAGTTCTATTATTCCCTCTCCGTTCTACTGCTTCACTTCCACATTTCCTTTTTCTCCACTCTCATGCTCCCAGTTAAGTAAGGAAATTTTATTTCCCCTTTCCAGGGAGACCTAAGTGTGTTTTTCTTAGGGTTCTCCTTGTTACTTAGCTTCTCAGGGCTTGTGGATGATAGGGTCTTTATCCTTTGCTTTACAAGTAGTATGCACTCATGAGTGTGTACACACTACGCTAATCTTTCTGGGTCTGGGTTACCTCACTTAGGATGGTCTTTTCTTGTTCCATACATTTGCATGCAAATTTCAAGATTTCATTTTTTAACACTGAATAGTACTACTTTGTATAAATGTTCCGCATTTTCTTTATCCATTCTTCAATTGAGGGACATCTAGGCTGTTTATAGGTTCTAGCTATTATTATTAATGTTGCTATGAATATAGTTGAACAAATGTCCTTGTAGTGTGGCTGAGCTTCCTTTGGGTATATGCCCAAGAATGAAATTGTTATGTCTTGTGGCAGGCTGATTCATGATTTTCTTTGAAACCACCATGCTGATTTCCAGAGTGTTTGTACAAGTTCATATTTCCACCAGCAATGGAGGAGTTCCCCTTACTCCAAGTCCTCTCCAGCATAAGCTATCATTGGTGATTTTGATCTTAGCCATTCTGATAGGTGTAAGATAGAATCTTATTTTGATTTACATTTCCTTGGTGGCTAAGGATGTTGAATATTTTCTTAAGTGTCTTTCAGCCATTTGAAATTTTGGTGTTGAAAATTTTCTTTTTACATCTTTACCCCACTTTTAAATTGGAATTATTTCATATTTTGATGTCTAATTTCTTTGAGTTCTTTATATATTTTGGAGATCAGTCCTCTGCCTGATGTGGGGTTGGTGATTGTCTTTTCCCATTCATTAGTCTGTCTTTTTTATTATAAACTGTGCCTTTGTGTTGTAGGAGGCTGCTTGTTCATTTCCCAGGAGCCAATACTCCTGAAATAACCACACAGAAACTATATTATTTGTAATAGTGTTTGGCCAATAGCTTAAGCATATTGTTACCTAGTTATTACATCTAGAATTAACCCATTTTCATTATTCTATATTTTACTAAGTTTCATGGCCTACCAGCAAGGTTCTAGCTGGCAGCTCATATGTTTCCCCTCTGGCAGCTACATGGCATCTCTCAGACTCTGCCTTCTTTCTCCCAGCATTCAGTTTAGTTTCCCTGCTTACCTCTATTCTGTTCTGCACAGACCCAAGACATCTTTGTCCTTAACCAATGATATTCAAAGCATACAGAGGTGAATCCCACATCAAGTTTAGAGATTATCAATTAAGAACTGACACAGAAATGTACTACATAGGTAGCAATTTATTTGCATAGGTGTTTTATTTATACTTTCATGATGAATACTAAAATAGATTGTATTGAAATCATATGATATAACTTATCACTAATAAAATGATGTGGATATTTATTAAATATAAAAGTCTCACGGTGGAGGGCGGAGGACCTTGGACTTCCCACAGGGCGGGAAACCCTGACTACTCTTAGGACTGGAGAGGGAGGGGGAGAGGAAGTGGGAGGAGGGTGAGTGAAATGGGAGGATGGGAGGAGATAGTAATTTTTAATAAACAAATAAATAAAAGCCTCAAGAAACTCGTGATTTGTTAGAAAACTATTTATCTAAGTCATAAAATTCTTTAAAATTTAATATGTTTTTATAAAATATCAGGAGGTATTGCTAAATTATTAACAGTATCTCTTTTAAAGAATTTTTTCTGTAATTGATTTGAATATTTATTTATTTGTATTTATTTATTGTTATTGTTGTTTCTTTATGACATAGTTTTGTTTTGTCACCCTATTTGTACTGGAAGTCACTTTGTAGACCAGGGTGGCCTTGAACTCAGAGGTCCACTTTCCTCTCTCTCTGGATTGCTGAGATTGAACTACTTGGTTTGAATATTTACTTTTAAATGTTGATGTACTTGTCAGAATTAGAAAATGTAACGAAATAAGAGGGCCTATATTTTTAAACAAGATTTATAAAGTAAATTATTATTATAATTCAATATCCTCTATTATATAAAATATGCTCCTTTAGTATTTTATATTCAGAATACTGTGGAAAATATTTGTCTAGAAATTTATCAAAGTATGTCACAAATGTTAATTAAAACACTATTGAAGTTGTCTCCTATTTTAAAAAAATTGAAAAGGTCATCACATTACTTGAGCATTGAATCTTCTACTTATGTAGTTTGAATTTGAGACACTCAAAAATAGTCCAGAATTTCTACATGAACATGGTTGGAAGACTTTTCAAAATTTTATGTCTATAAGCTTATTTTTATAAAATGTATGTCAACAGCAAAATAAATTCTAAAATTGCTTTACTTTTTATGAAATTGAATCATTCTTTATGTAGAATCCTTCTATAATGTTATATTCAATTTACTCAAACCTTTATACTACAAATGTCACTGTCTTTCCAGTGTGCCCTAAATTGAATAATTTTATAGTATTGTATTATAATGATTCATCTTCATTGGATAATAAACTATAAAGGTTTCAAATAGAATAATTGTGCATGTTTTCCTCAAATTCTTTTCCCAAATATCAAGTATCTAAATTATTTTTAATAGATTTTATGGAGCTATAAATTTTTCTCTGCTCCCTTCCCTTTCTTTCCCATCTCCTTCAACCCTCTCTCATGTCCCAAGCTCCCAATTTACTCAAGAGATCTTGTCTTTTTCTACTTTCCATGTAGATTAGATTCATGTATGTCTTTCTTAGGGTTCTTATTGTTGTATAGGTTCTCTGGTATTGTGAATTGTAGGCTGGTTTTCTTGGTTTTATGTCTAAAAGCCACTTATGAGTGTGTACATATGATATTTGTCTTTATGAGTCTGGGTTATCTCACTCAACATGATCTTTTCTAGATCCATTCATTTGCCTGCAAATTTCAAGATATCATTTTTTTTTCTGTTGTGTCATACTCCATTGTATAAATGTACTGTTTCCTTATCCATTCTGATGACAACTTATGCTGGGGAAGATGTGAGGTAAAGGAAACACTCCTGCATTGCTGGGGGAAGTGCAAACTGGTACAGTCCCTTTGGATATCGATATGGTTATTTCTCAGAAAATTAGGAAGCCACCTTCATCATGACCCAGCAATACCACTTTTGGGTATATAACTAAAGGCTGCTCCATGATACCACAAGGACATGTGCTCAACTATGTTCATAGCAGCATTGTTTGTCATGGCCAGAACCTGGAAACAATCTAAAAGTCCCTTGACTTAAGAATGAATAAGAAAAATGTGGTACATCTAAAATATTCTTTAGGAAATGTTGAATAAAAATAATTTTTGCAAGTCTCTGGAAGTTCTTGAATTTCTAATGTTTAGTGGCCCTGACTTATTTAATTTCTGTGGTGATTATTTACTTTAAATAATTATTTTATGTTCAGCATAGTGATAATTTGTATATACAGCTATAAATAATTAGAACAGAAATGTATAATGAAAAGAATGTAAAAAGACATGAGGATGAATTTTGATCCTAGTACATTTGTTATTGGATATCCAAATATCAGTTTTCCCAATTATTAAATTAGTACATAGATATGTTTCTGAGTTTGTTTTAAGGATTCAAAAGAAAAGTGGGAACAATGTTCAGAAAAGAGAAGTAACTTGCTAAACAGAACTTGTTTCTGCGATGTCTAATTTATGATGACAAAATTATATCACCACTGTGTACATTTGCATTCATATTGCTTTTATGAGGAAGATATGCAATCATCATGACTCAAGATACTATTTACTTAACTATATGTTTGTTTTTATATTTCTGGTTAGTAAAGAAAATTTTTTGCTCAGAGTGATAGGTTCAAATGAAGACCAGATTGTCTATGGATTTTGAGGATAGGAAGATATGTGACTTTACTAGGCATGGAATGTTCTGTTTATGAGAACTATTTTATACTTTTAGATTTCTGCTATAAAAATACAACAAAAACAAGACTCAATGATGCAAATTTTTTTTAGAAATGTGTTATTTTACAAGCATTTAAAATATGTGCAATTCAGGCACCTTCTCCATAATTGCTTAGGGTCTTAACTGGGAAAATCCTTGTGGATTCTTGGGAATTTCTCTAGCATTAGATTTCTTGATAGCCCTATAATGGCTCCCTTAATCAATATATCTCTTTCATTGCTCTCCCTCTCTGTCTTTCCCCCATCTCAACTGTCCTGTTCCCTCAAGTTCTTCTCCTGCTCCTTTTTTCTGACCTCCATCCCTTCTGTCTTCCCTTCTTCCCCCATCACCATACTCCCATTTTTCTCAGGAGATCTTGTCTATTTTCCCTTTCCTGGGAGGATCCATATATGTTTTTATTAAGGTTCTTCTTGTTACCTAAATTTTCTGGGGCCATATACTATAGGCTCATGATCCTTTTCATTACTTCTAGCATCCACTTATGAGTGAATAAATACTGTGCTCATCTTTCAGGGTCTATGTTACCTCATTCAGGATGTTTTCTTTTTCTAGTTCCATCCAATTTCATGCAAATTTCAAGATTCCACTGATATTTTTACTACTCTGAGTATTTCATTATGTAAATGTACCACATTTTCTTTATCTAATTTTTTGGTTGAGAGGCATCTAGGTTGTTTCCCCTTTCTCGCTATTATGAATAACGCTGTTTTGAACATTGTTGAGCAGATGTCCTTGAGAATTCTTTGGGTATATGCCCAAGAGTGCTATTGATGGGTCTTGAGGTATGATGATTCCCAATTTTCTGAGAAATAGACATACCAACTTCCAAAGAAGTACACAAGTTTGTACTCCCCCTAGCAATGAATGAGTTTTCTCCTTACTCTGTATCATCTCCAATATGAGCTATGATTGGTATTTCATCCAGCATTTGATGGTAGCATATGCAGAGATCTTTGGTGGAACAATGGGATGAACTCTGAAAGTCAAAAAAAGGGAGGAATGATAATATGAGCAAAGGGGTCAAGACCATGATGAGGACACCCACTGAAATAGCTTAACTGAGCTAATGCGAGTTCACTGACTCTTGACTGCTGGTGTGTGTGTGTGTGTGTGTGTGTGTGTGTGTGCCAGCATAGAACCAAACTAGGCCTTCTGAATATGGGTGACAGATGTATAGATGTGACATACTTGGGATTACTGGCAACGAGACCAGGATTTATCTCTATTGCTTGAACTGATTTTTGGAACTCGTTGTCTTTTGAGAGATATCTTACTCAGACTAGATGGGAGGAAAGAAAAGTTCTAGACTTTGATGCCTTCCCATAGGAAACCCCACCTTCTCTGGAGAGTACATGGGAAATGGTGTGGAGGGGTTGGTGGAGGGAGTGGGAGGAAGTGAGGGAGTAGGAAATAAAGTTGGTATGTAAAATGAGAAAAGATATTTTTTAAATTATTAATTAAAAATAATGGAAATATACCTGTTAGGAACACTAAAAAAAAAAAAAACTCATGGTTCAACAACCCCCCCCCTACAGACAAATATATAGAACGCAGGTATTATAGTTCTGGAGACTGTATCTGTCAACTATCAAGGAGAAACCTGGTGACTTCAAGGTATATCTGTAAAATGTTTGGTAAAATTTTTCTGCATCCAGTGAACATCTGGTAACACAGGAAAAAGATTGTGATGATTTAGCAGCAAACAGAAGAGGGAGAAAAAAGGCAGTTTAATGTAGTATTCCCCTTCGGGTTTTCTGAGGAACACGTAAAAAATAAAACAGCTAGCAACATAAGGATCTGTGCTAAGTCTGCCATACATGTCGGTAATGAAATGCCTGAGTGTTACGCTATTTGGAGTTCACAGGATAAGATATAAAAACTGTTATGTAAGCTTAGAAATATGAACTTAAAAGATCATAATTGAGAAACTCTGTCATTTCTAGAGTACTTTCCTTTGTTAGTTGCAGAACGAACACAATACCCCAACACAGGCCCATTGTTCAAAATTGCTTCACCAGAGGGACAATCACTACAATGATCTAAGATACCAGGTGAAAGGAAAGGATTCTTTAAGATTTATATCCATTGAGGCCAGACTTTAGGCTATAGGTTCTTGTAAATCACCAGGAAAACAAACAAACAAACAAACAATTTTGTCTAATTGAAGGTGGCAAAGGCTCAATCCGATTGCATTTGGCTTCTTCTGTGACAAAGCTCGGACAGTCAGGGTTTATTCATCATATGCCTTTTCCTTCTGTTTCAATAACTGCTGTGCCTCATAAAGTACCTGAGTTTGAGTATGAAATAATTAAGGAACAGTGCTGTGACTAAATTTCAACAAACTTTCATAGTTATTTAATCAAAGATTTGGAGGGCCTTTTCATCTAACATAACCTAGTCTGATAATGCTTAAAGATTTATTTAGCCTTGATGTAGAAAGTGAAAAGAATATTCAGAAAGTAATGAATGATTTTCCACCTTATTTAATATTCATTGGAGTTATTGTAATTATCATTTGTAGACAGAGACTCATCATGTACCTCATACAGACCTTCGTGTGTACCTCAGAAGTTCCCTGCCATGCCTGAGTCATGAAATTTAAATAGCAAAATGCATAATTTTGTCATAGAAAATTAAAAAAAAACTATAATACCAAATGGAAAATGAACCACTGGAAACACAGAAATAAAACCTTAAAACTCAGGATGGTAGAAATAGTCTATGTGGTAACTTGAATGTATTTGACACCCACAAGCTTAAATTGAGTGGCATTACAAAATGTGGTTTTCTTAGAGTAGCTATGGTCTTGTTGGAGGAACTGTGTCACTATGCAGGCCGGCTTTGAGGTTTCCTGTGCTCAAGGTACTACACAGTGATGCAGTTCATTTCCTGTTGCTTCTGATTAATATTTAGCCCTCACAATGTCTGCCTGCAAACAGCTGTACTCCTAGCCACAAAGCTCTCTGCCATGATGACAATGCATTAAACCTCTGAAACTATAAGATGCCACCTCAATCAAATGTTTTCCTTTTATAGGAGTTTCCATGATCATGTTGTCTCTTCACAGCAATAGAAATCCTAACTAAGACAGTCTGATAACATTTGAGAAATAGAATCTATAATAAACAAATTAGCTAGATTTCTGTCATGAGTTGTTAGTACTTTGAGGTTAAATTTATTTTCCACCTAGGCTGACATATGGTGTTCAAATTCTTGGCTAAATACCAGCATGCATCATTGTGCATGCTTCTGCAAAGCATTTAACAGATATGAACATTTAAATAAGAGAAATCTGAATATAGTAATTTTTTGTACAGGTTAACTGGTCCTCATTCTATAAGGAAAATATTTTAAGAGAAAAGATTAGGT
This sequence comes from Bramus lutescens, assembly GCA_001685075.1. NCBI lineage: Eukaryota > Metazoa > Chordata > Mammalia > Rodentia > Cricetidae > Bramus > Bramus lutescens. Next base: position 76,713 of record LOEQ01007232.1, on the reverse strand, counting down.
CATGTTTAAAAAGATAGAATTATGACTGTGGACTGTCTCTGCACTGAAAACTACATTGTCAATTAGTGATATTTTTTTGAACTCTTCAAAATAATAGTCTCAGTCTTTATTTCTCTGGTAGCAAACACTTCAATAATTCCATATGGACATCATATATCATCAGTTACTGGAATAGTATTCAACCTCCATTACAAGGACTAATGCTTCTAAGCCTTTTTAATTTTCTCATTGGATTCTCAGTTGGATTCTCAGTTACTTGTTCTGGAACACACACACACACACACCACACATACACACACACACACTTAAATATATTTGGTACCTACAAGCTCAAATGGAGTGGCAATATTACAAGATGTGGTTTGTGTGTGTGTATCTGTCTGTCTGTTTGTATGACTTCATGTTTATCTACATAGCTATCATCTATCTCTATTCTATCCATCTATTTTCCTATTTAAATATCTATTTATGTATTAGCATATCAATCATCTATATATCTGTCTATCCTACTTTTGTCTAAGTCAAATCTAAGCAACATAAATAAGTGGAATAAATATTTATCTTACAAAATGGGACCCATTTATGGTATGGAGAATGATTTACTATATTCAAAGTCCTCTTATTTAAATGTTAGTAGCTGGTAAATTCTTCACAGCAAGAGGCCCAATTTTGTAGACTGTTATTTAACCAACATTAAGCATTAAATGGAATAAATAACAATAAAAATATACCTCCATGATGTATGGAACATAGATCATCCATATATTAGATGTAACCATTTTACTAATTGATAGCATCTGTTTACCATTATAGGAATTGGAAAGGTGTTGTAAGTGGTAAAATAATGTTTATTAGTAGAAATGGACCACTATTATGTCCATTTCTACTAATTTTAACACCATTCACCATCAATTTCTTTCCCAATCCCTTTCTGTGCAACTAATATTTTCTTAATTTATTGAAGGAATTAAGTGAAAATCTATGTGAATAAAATGTGTGAAAGTGATCCAGAATCAGAACATTTTGGGAGCATGATTTCAACCCACAATTGTTGCCAAGGTTATATAAACTAGTTGGCAAGAAGAAAATAATTGAGCCCTAAAAATTAGCACAATCTCCTTTAACCTTCCAACAATCTATGTTATTTGTAATGAAGAAAAAGGAGTAATTGAAACAGAGACTATACAAAAGTCTGTAAAATGACATGGTTATAATAAACAATCTACTAGGAAAAATTCAGGTGGATGTGTGATTCCTGATGTCCTTTAAGATGGTTGTAGTAAATTTTCTAAATTTATTTATTTGTATTTTTGAGAATTTCATGCCTGAGTTCTGTATTTAAATCATTTTTGTTCCCGCTCATCTTCCAACTCCTCTCATGTTCATAAACTCTCTCTTAAATCCATGATGACTCTCCTCATACTGTATCCCTCCATTTTTCCCATTCCCACCTGCCCCAGTCTACCCACAAAATTCTCCTTCCCAACAAGATTCAGATATACTCTTAATATTATTGTTAAATTTGTTTATTTTATATCCAGACTGCTTTCTCCTCTTTCCTTCCTCCCGCTCTCCCTACCTTCCCCCAAACTCTCCATTCATTAGTTCTCTGTTCAGAAAGGGACAGACATCCCATGAGTGTCAGCAAAGCACGGCATAGCAAGTTAAAGTAGGACTAAGTGCCCAATGAGGACGGAAATGCATAGGTTTCCCTGGGATGCTTAAATAGAAGAGGTCTCCTTGGTAACCTGGGGGCTGGTGAGGATGGGAGCATGATGGATTGGGTTGGGAGGTAGGTGGAGGGGGAGAGTAATGAAGGAGATGTTATCCATCCATCCTCTTCAGAGCCCTCCTTTTAATTTAGCCTCTCTTAGTCTCTGAACTGTATCATGATTGCCATTTACTTATTAGATAAGATCCACATATAAATGAGTGCATAGCATGTTTGTCTTTCTGGGACTGGGCAATCTCACTCAGGATGATTTCTCTTTCTTGTTCCATCCATTTGCTTACAAATTTCATGATTTCCATTAAACACCTGAGTAATACTCCACTGTGTAAATACATATTTTTTTTAAAAAAATCCATTCTTCAGCTGAGGGACGTCTGGGTTGTTTCCAGTTTCTTGCTATTATTTGTGGCAACTTAGTGTTATACAGACGCCCAGCATTCAGCAATGGTGACCCCATGACCTCCTAATAATGGAAGATTCGGAGTCTGAACCAGTCATTCTCTGTGGTCAGGCAAGGCTTCCAGTGGTGAAATGGAACATCAATCCAGTCAGAACACATTCAGTCTATGGTATATCCCACTTTCAAATGTGCCGAAGATACTGAGGTAAAAAAACTTGTGGTAGAGGACAAACAATGATGGCTCTGATTTGAAGTCCATACCAAAAAAGGGAACCCATACTGAACACTACATGGATGATGATGAATTGGAGGGTGAGTAGTCAAGACCTCGTAAGAAAAGTAATCAAAAAAGTGATTCTTAATGATATTTTATGGTACTTGTATATAGCTGCTTAATACAATCGTCATCAGAAGGGCTTCTGCTGGCAGTTGATGGGAGCAAATACAGAGACTCATGACCAAATATTGGGCAGAGAGAGAGAGAGAGAGCCCAAATAATGGATCTTCATTTTTTTCTTCTCCATTGGATCACAGGAAACCTGACAGAAGAGAGCAAGAAAGAATTTTATGAGTCAGATGGTTCAAAAGTAGGAAAATATGACCCATGCATGTCAACAAAGCAGGGTTCATAGAGACTGAATAGACAAACATAAAACCTGCATGTGTCTATGCTAGGTACTCTGCATATATGTTACCTTTTTGCTTTTGTCGGACTCCTAGTATTGGGAATGGGGGATGCCTTTAATGATTTTACCAACCTGTGGGACCCTTTTCCTTCTACTGGGTTGCCTTAGCCAGCCTTGATATGAGGATTTCTGCCTAGTCTTATTGTATCTTCTTATGTCAAGCTAGAATGATATCACTGGGAGGCCTTCTCCTTTCTGAAGGGGAACATAAAGGAGTGAATGTTGGGAACAGGTGAAATTGTGTTCTGCACATTGGAGCATGGGACCTAGCTCCCAAGGTCCAGTTGAAGACCAGAAGGAATAAGAATATGAGAAAAGAGGTCAAGATGATGAAGAGTTCATCCACTGAAACAGTTTACCTGTGCTAATGGGAGCTCAACCACTCCAGCTGGACAGGGAAGAAACAAGCATATGACCAAAGTAGTCCCTCTGAATGTGGCTGACAGCTGCATGGCTGGGACAGACTGATAGTCCACTGGCAGTGGCACTGGGATTTATCTCTACTGCATGTACTGGCTTTTTGTGATCCTATTCTCTTTTTATGTATACCTTGTTCAGCCTAGATGTAGTAGGGAGGGCCTTGGACATTCTACAAAGCAAAGTGCCTTACCCTCTCTTGGGATTAGAAGGGGTGGAGTGGGAGGGTGTGCAGAGGGAATGGGAGTTTGGATGGGTAATTTAAAAAAAAACAATCTAATAAAAATGAACTATGTTAAAAAAGAAATTGTGGTCTGGATGTACTAAAAACAAAAAGAATAAAATTAATAAATATGTAGTATATAAATAATTTAAGATATTAGGCACATCAAAATCTCATGATGACTTGTTCTTTAATTGTTGATATTTATATACACATATATTTGTGTATAACCATAATTTACTGAGCCCACGTTGTGTGGCTTATATGTTTGTGGGTCTAGGGATAGCCACTTGGAATTGAATAATCATTCTTCCTTTCCTCTCCAGGGTACTCTGAGCCTCAGGTATAGAGACTGTGTTGCAAATGTATCAACTGAGGCGTCACACTCAATGTTCAGTCATACTCTAAATTTTGACCAACTGTCCATTTTTTTAAAGGTCTTAGTTTACAGAAGAAAGAAGCTTCGATGTGTATCAAAAGTTGAATTTAATGGCACTTATAAGTATCTAAATTGCCATTAAGAATTATAATAGTAGCTTAATTAAAGTATTAACAGTGGGTTCTTCTCTAGATACCATGCTTTCACCATCCATAGATAGTTTACCATACCAGATATATACTCCTTCCTACTGAGTCTCATGTAGCAAAACACTTCAACATCCTTAAAGGCTCAGCCCAAATATCAACTCTGTGAGAAAATTTCCAGATTCCCTTGAATGTGTAAGTGATTTACTTTTTCTTTTCCACACTTCTTTGCTTAATATTACAGACATATAAACTGTTTTACTAAATGGATCTATATCTGCATTGAAAATACAATGTTACTGAGAAGTAAGGAAAAAATATAAGATGGAACATGAATGAAAGAAGTATATAGTTTGAAGGCATATTATATTGGCTTCATTTCTTGTTTTATTTCCTTATTCATTCACTTACTGTCCTATATAATGTAAATGCTCTATGTCTATTATGTCTTCCTGTTATGATGCAGTGATGCCTCTGAAGCCATGAACCCAGATAAATAATTCCACCCTTTAAGTCATTCTGTGGTAATTAGGGCATAATAACATAAAAAGTAACTCATAAAGTACTATAATAGACATGAAAGTTTGCATATATCTACTATACTAGTTTTATTTCCTTTCATAATACCAAGTAATGAGATAGCTGGATTGTATGTTAATTCTACTTTAATTTTTTGAGGAACCTCCTTTTGGTTCTATTGACATGCATTTTTCATCATGATAGATTGGATTGTGCATTTAAAATTGAGCTAATAAAGTTCTTCTCTGATAATTTGTCACTGTACTGAGAAAAGCCACTATTACAGTTAGAACCAAGGATATTGCTGCTGCCTACTGTCTAGATTGCAGGTGCTAATCTAGACTAGGCTAACCTGGTGACTGCATGGCTCTTAAGTCTTTAGAACTAGTTTGTAGAAATGGACAGGTTACAGAATTCCTAGACTACTATAAAAAGAGATAATCAGCAATTCATAAAAAAGTATGAAAGACCAGAATACTGAAATAAATGCTGAATTTAGGCTTATGAGTTTCAGAGGGAAGAAATGTTAGGTAATTAAAAAATGGATAGCAGTTCTGGGATGCCATCAAGGAAGAATCATTCACTTATTTTTGCCTGAACCTTGCTTCTCATTTCCCTCACAGCATTATAAAGGAAACCATATTTTTTTCCTACCTTAAAATGTAACATACTATGTGAAAAACTAGAGGTGTAATGCCTTTAGGAAGTCCATTAGTGGAAAGCTATCTTTATGTGGTCAAGAGTATGGAATTTAAATTTTCCTTTGTTCTTGAGTGGAGACATGACATTCTGATGTTCTAAGGAGTAGAACATTGCATACTATTTGTCTCCTTTTTTAACCATTAATTACTGGGCCTATCAATGGCAGAAAGACCACTCCTTAGAAATGCTGATTTATATGAATGCATACTAAGGCAATGAGAGGAATAAGTATACATTTAGTAAGACTTCCACAAAGCCTCTCCTTCATACAGTTTCTTGCACTATTTCAATTTAGGTAGTAAATAACCATGGCCATTTTAAAATTATAACTCAAAAAGTGTAACTTTTCTTTTTCTTTTTATTTTTTTGCCACAGTCCTGGATACTGACCCAAAGTCTAAATCTCTTTTTCCTCTTACCTGTGATTTTCTCTATGTTTCCTGAAGACATTTCTCCTTCTTCCACTTCCAGCAGCTGAAAAAAATCAATGAAATATGAAATGACTCTTAATAATATTCTGGACCCATAAATTGGTGTTTTGTCCAGTAGTCATCACTGCACCAGATAATCTGCATATATATTGTCACTTGTAAATTGATGATATTGTGGGACTCCTGACAATGGGAACAGGTGTGTCTATAACTATACCTATGATTATTTCGTCTACTGTTTTGTCATCATGCTGGGTTGCCTTGTCCAACTTCGGTGTGAGGATTTTGCTCAGTGTTGTTGTATTTTGCTTTGTTGTATATATGTGTGTGTGTTTTCTCTCTTGGAGGCTTCTTCTTTCCTGATGTAAATTAGAAGGGGAGTGGATCCTTGAAGAGGAGAGGTGAGGGGAAAATGGATATGGATGGATAGGAGCATGACCTGGACTGAAGGTGATGAGTGCATTTGAATGGAAGAATCAAAGCTGCATTGAGATGTGCAAAATGACTGATTTCACCAACAATTAAGCTCAGGTTTGCTAGGAATAGGGTGTCCAGAAACAAAATATTGGCCTCTGTGAATCAAGAAAGGCAATGTATAGTACCAAGAATTTTGTTAGTAAAGCTGTCTGAAATAGACTTTTTTATAATGAAAATCAAGACAGGAATAAATCATAAAATTTCTAGCATAACTGGTGTAGGAGGTCCTTCTGTATTTGTGTTGCTTTCATTGGTTAATAAAGAAACTGCTTTGGGCCTGGTGATAGAGCAGATCTTAGGTAGGCAGGGAGACAGAACTGAATTCTGGGAGGAAGAAAGCAGGGTCAGAGTGAGAGAACTGCCATGGAGCTGCCAGGTCAGACATGCTAAATCTTTCCTGGTAAGCCATGACCTCTTGGTGACATACAGATTAATAGAAATGGGCTGAATAAATATGTGAGAGTTAACCAATAAGAGGCCAGAGATAATGGCCCAGGCAGTGTTTAAATGGATACTGTTTCTGTGTGATTATTTTGGGTGTAAGCTAGTGGGGAGGCTGGGATGACAAACAGCCCATGCTCCCTGTTACACATAACGTGTTTATCAGTTAAAGACATATATCATTTTGATTCTCCAAAGTATTTCTTTTATGTTTTTTATTTTATGTTTAATCTCATATGTACATTTAATTCTTTAAATTGAGACCTCCCCACTCATGTCAACCATATTTCCATTGTTATAGTATCATTATAACTAAGAAAAATGCTTACAAAGAAGAAATTGTCACAGTTTTATAGACCTAACTTCACATACTCCAGAAAGTAGCCTTATTGGAAAATGGAATCTATAGAAGTGGAAAATGGCGTGAGACTGGATTAAAATGTGCTCCTCATACAGTGGCTTTGTTGTTCACTTAGAAATGGCTGATAAAGAATGAAACAGAGAGAAAAGACACGTGCATCAAGGGCCAAATTAGAGTTCTAGGCCTGAGACAAAGTCATCAACAACTGACAGGTCAGAGCCAGAAACTAGAATAGTACTGGAATTTTTCCTTGGGATTCCAAAAGTAGTTAGCTATTATATGCCTCTTAAGATGCAGGTTTCGGATCTGCAGTCTTTAGAATTGTGTGGTAACATATTCTGCTGTGATGAGGCGCAATCTTCTTGTACTTTGTAATGGTTAGATATAAGTATCAATGCATGAACCTAGATCATATAGTTGATCCCGATTTTTATTATTATTTAGTAAAGCTTAGTAAAAAAAGAAATGACCAGCACTTTTTCTACAGTTTTCTAATATAAATAAATAGGCATAATAACTAGAGTGTTAAGCTGAGAATTAGAAAGCCAAATTTGTGTTAGCCACATTTGTTCTACATGTGTTACCTGTAAAAACACATGTTACAACCAGTGAGTTGAACAGTCTGTATGTTTTCAATAAAGACGGTACATTCATATTACTCTAAATAAATTGGTTTCAGCATTGAAATGGGCTATATTTGTCAAAGTTAAATATTGTTTGAAAAGTAAAACATGTATCATCACAACAAAATATTTTAATGCACATTCTTCTGCTGTTCTCAGGCAGAATAGTATTATATTATTTTGTTTTTGTGACAGAATTCATTAAACAGTAGTCATAAGATATTCTATGCTAATTATGATCATTTATACTTCCATAGTTGTATAAACAATAAATATTTCTCATATATTACTATATCCTGTTACAATTCTTTTATTATCTCTGAAAATTAAATTTACTGTATTATGCATTTATTGCCATATCCAGCATGGAACTTGTAAGCTTTTTCAAACCTACACTATTCCCTTCATCTCAGGGCAAAATCACTTTGTATATCAGAACTCAGCCCCTGACTTTAAGCCCGTGTCCTCTTCCTTGTTCTTCCCAGGTACATATTTCCCCAGGCTTCCTTTGTACAATTCCTAAGTAATATTTAACTGCTTACCTTTTTCACTAAATCTTTTATTCCTTAGCAATTATTTTCCTACAACAATCAATACAGTTTTTGTTCTATCCTCCACTCACCTACAGAGCTTTCATTTGTATGCTTCCAGTTTTATTATATTGACATTTCTTATCATTTTTAGTATAATTATGGTTTCAGGATTTATTAGAAAGCACAGTAACATGCAGAACTTTCCTGGGTTGATAAATGAACCACTGTATATCTTGGACAACATTTCAAAAGTCTTCTATTTACGGCTCAAAAGTTTTCTAATTATACTTTTAGGGATGTTTGCTAAATGATTCTATGAATATGACTTAAGAATTAGAAAAGTAATAATGTAAGTTAATTCCTTTTAGAATGCTGAAGGATCAGTGAATTGATGTCTACTTATGATGGTATTTTCACCTTTATGCACACACACATACACATACACAATAACCTAGTCAATAGAAGACTGACTTTTGATTTTAAGTGTATATTTTATCTGGTGTATGACTACAGGGTACTGTAGTGATGAAAACACTAGAGGACTTTGTAATGTAGTTTACACTGTTATGCCATCCACACACAATATTACATTTATGCTTGGGCTTTGTATATGATCCAAACTTTATATTTTCTCTATTATTTAAGGCTTGAAGTATGTTTAACATCTATAGTAATGCTTAATATGATGAAAAACGCCTTTCCCATACATCATTATTATCACATTTCTTATTTTCAATGGCTTTTCTTTCCTTCAAAAAATTTTTTCTTCAATTGATATAAGACAATTTCATATAAAAACAAAATACTTGAGATGCATGAGAAATCTTTCACAAGGCAAGCAGAGACTGCTAGAAAATAAATTGTTAATATATGGTGAGATATCAGAAATTAATATCTCTCAAATTATCTAGCCATAGGAATGTCCATTTAGAAAGGTCACTTCCATATTGAATTGTTTGCTATTTGAAAAAATCAACTTAGAGATGCAGGGTCTTGTCTGGAAGGCAGATATCATTAGGAAGATAAATGAGTATAATCTTTTCTTTTTCCCTTTTAAGTCACTGGAAAGCAGCAAACAATGCATCAGTTAAGAAAAGAAGCCAAAATTGACTTCTAAAATTCAATCCCTTGCAGAGGAGGATTGCTCACAAAGTCAAATTGCTAGCAGGATATCTAGGCTGAAATTAAGCTGAGAATTTCTTAATATGGGTGTGAAAGCTCTCTTTTGACATTTTACTTATTTCCCTAATTCAAATCCAATGGCCACCTAGCCTATAAAACTGATTAGTTTTTTCTTGAATATACTTATGTAATTTATCTGTATAGTTTCACATTAACTTTTGAAATATAAATCTGATTTGTACTTTAACTGTATTCAGTAATGCTTTTGATATTATCATATTTGCTTTGTAGTGCCAGCTATGGCAAAATACCACATGCTTTTCTATGTAAGGAAAGATTTTTTATCTCATAAATTGTTATGAGACTAGCAGGAGAGTCTGTAGACAGTCCTTAAATAAGGTCCATTCCTTGCAGAAATAAAAGTTTAACTATGTTAACTAAAAGTCATAACTTTAAAGATATTTTTCTATTGAACTATTGTGTTATAGATTTACTAATAATCCATAAAATGGAAGCTTTATAGTAAAAGTCTGGATCCCTAAAATTTTTCTCAAAAGATCGTTATTTAGATTTTACATATGTGTTCTGTGTGTTTGGTATATGTGTGTGTGTGCATATGATGTGTAGTGTGTGTGTGTGGTGTATGTGTGTATGGTGTATATGTGTGTGCATGTATTGTGTGTTGTGTGTGTGTGAGCATGTGGTTTGTTTTATGTGTGGTGTATGTATGTGTGTATGCATGTTGTGTGTTGTGTGTATGGTATATGTATGTATGAGTGCATGTATGTGTGCATGCATGTGGTGTGGTATGTGTGCGGTGTATGAGTATATGTATGTATGAGTGTATATGGCATATGTGTATATATGATGTTTGAAGATAAGCAAGTGAGTATACGTGTGTGTGCACATGTATGTTGAGGCTAGATATTGACATCAAGTGCCTTTCTCACTAACTATCATTTCTTTTTTGAGACACGGTCTACTACTGAACTTTGGAGTCATGGATTGGGCAATCTGGACATCTAGAAAGCTCTAGGATTCTGCTTGACTCAGCTTCCCTAGAGCTGGATTACAGAACTGGATTGCTATGCTAAAGTTTTTGGGTTTTTTTATTTTTGGTTTTTGTTTGTTAATCCTTTAGAAAATGCTTAAATTGACCTCAGTTCATGATTTGCAACAAGCATTTGCTTTTTAGCTGAGCCATCTCTACAATCCATTATTCATATTTTAATATGTTCTCTAAGTCTACTTCCCCATGTATTAGTGCTGGTCAAGGTGATCCAGTATGAGGAGGATGAGCCCTATAAACCTGTAAAAAAGTCAGAGACAACCCCTATTCCCCGTTAGGAGCACCCTAAGAGAAACAGGTACAAAACTGTTAACATATATGCAGGGTTCATAGGTAAGTTCTGTGCAGGCTCACTGGTTGTCAGTTCTCTCTGCAAGCCCCTATTGTTGTGCCCAAGTTGAGACTCCCAGAGAGACCACCACCAAAATCCAGTCAAGTCCAGAACGCAAAAGCAAGGTTTATTCTGCATGCATATATTCCAGCTAGCTGGGAGCTCAAAGCCACTACTCAGGATGCAGTGCAGTGGGGAGAGCTCCCATTTCTCGTTAGGGTTGANTATATATACCACAAGCCATTTTACTCAGGGTCAAGGGGGTTTGTTTTGCTAGATACAATGTATGAACTACTGCTACATTACCCTCTTCTTCCACTAAGTGGCTACTTATGCTTCTGTGCATGCCCCCTCCCTGCCCTCCCCCCAAGCAGTTATTTCTGCTCCTGTCTAGACCACAAAGCTAGGTTGCTAGCTGTCATGAAAGTTGGTTTTCCAGCTAACTCTTGTGATGTTGCAAAGAGCTCAAAGCCAGTGTCTTAACCAGCTCCTGATGAAGCAAATCTTTTTAAAATTTCTTATGTCTTTACACTTATGAGCCCATGCTACTTGAATCTGTGAGCCTTCCCATAGTGTCATTGACCCCTTTTCTTTCACTTTCCTGGCTCTTACTCTCCTTTCTCCTCCTTTTTGAAGTCATTCTCAGGATTCCTGAAATCAACCAATATTTGATTGTAAGTCTCTGGATCTGCCTCCAACAGTTTCTGGATGATGCCTCTCTCATGACAATTGGGCCAGGCACCAATCTGGTCACAGAAGAAGGCCAGTTCAGGTTAATTTTTCACTTTTCCTAGGAATCTGACCTTGAGTCCTCCCCATAGATTCCTGAGGGATTCCCTTGGGCCAGGTTTCCAACCAACTCCAAAATATCCTGCCCAACAGTCCCCCTCAGCACTCTCCTGCTCCATGATCACAATCTGATCACTCATGTTCCCATCCCCACAGACCCTCAGTCCACTCATGAAATCTCTGTTTCCTCTTCCAAGGGAGATCTGGGTACCCGCCCCCATTAATTTGTGAATTGTAGTGTAATTATCCTGTATTTTACAGATAATATCCACTTATAAGTGAGTGTATACTACATTTCTGTAAGTCAAAGGACACTGTCAATAGAACAATAAAGCCACCTAAAGAATGAGAAAAGACCTTTGCCAGACTCACATCTGACAGAGGACTGATTTCCAGAATATATAAAAACCCAAGAAACTATACATCAACAAGCCAAATAATCTGAATAAAAATGACATGTTTTCTATGTCATCTAAAATATTGAAAACTTCTGCATCTATTGCTTAAGTGATTTATATGTGAATTAACTAGTATAATTTCCCTATTTAATTTTTTAACAAAATATTCTATGGCCAAGATATTAAGGATTAGCATGATGAAAATGCTGTGTTCAATTAGACACTGGGCAAATAAATGGTACAGATAAACAGATAAAGCTGCTTGAAGGTTATTATGGTGTAGGAGAGAAATTAATAACTAAGTATTTTTAGAAAATACAAGGTTTTGGACTAGAAGATACTTGGTAAAAGGTATAGAAGAAAGGCAAAGGAAATGGCATAAGGGAGTAGATGCTGGTTTACTATTTTAAAAATACCGAAGGAAGAAGTTTCCAAGAATACCACAGTTATCCTCTATTCTAAGCACTACAGAATGGGGAAAGAGAGATTAATGCCCCTTACTCAGGAGAAAGAGAGAAAATGAAATCTGTTCCTTGGGCTTGATACCTGGCAGCTCATCTGTCTCAGTGAAACCCTCTTCCCAGCAGAGCTGTCCAGTTTCCTATGTAGTTAATATGCATGCATTTAAGACACTTTAACTGTGTTAACCATGTGACCAAGAGACTGACTTCTTCACTCCTTAAGACTTGTGCATTAGAGCAAAGGATAAGACCCCACATTCTAGAGCACAGAGTAGAAAAATCTAGTTTTCTATGACACTTTTCTTTCTAGACTTTGTGTTGGAGCTCACTGAAAAATGTGTAACTATACTGTGAACAGAGTAGAGTGTTAGCGTTGAACATAGAACAATTCTCACAAGCAGAAAACCTCTAGATCAGTAGTTCTTAACCCTAGAGTCATGACCCCTTTGGAAAACCTCTATCTACAAGAATATATACATTATAAACTATGAAACTAGAAAGATTGCAGTTAAGAAGTAGAGATGAAGATGATTTTATGGTTGGAAGTCACCACAGCATGAGGTTGCCACATTAGTAAGGTTAAAAACCACTGTTCTAGAACCCTCCTAGCATCAAGTAGAGAGCTGTTATCTGGATAGACTGAGAGTCTCATCTTGGCTACACACTCATGTCACATTCAGATGTCAGCATGCATATTGCCATCCATGGTCCATTAGCCACTCCAGGCTCAAATGTCAGCATGTGTATTTTCATAGTTGGTCACACATATACTTCTACTTGAAATGTCACAGTGCATATCATCATCCTTGGTACATATCTACCTTCTCTTGAGAATATGTAAATTCATAAGGCTTTGAGACTCAGGTGTTACCCAGCTTATAGTCTAATTTAATGACCAAGGAAACACTCCTTTAAGTCCTTTCAAGCCTCAAATTTCACAACTATCACTGGGTAGTTAGTACTAACAGAAAAAGTTTGATGCTTGATCACCAGACAGGGTCCTGGGTCCCAATGACATGGTCTGAAATTTCAGCCTTTCTTCCCTATAAGATTCTCAATGGGCCTCATTTTAATTATTAAACCATGAAACTCATTCATTCTATTAGAGTCAGGCATAGATTAGCTTCTTATAAACCTAGGTAGTAAAGAGACTGTTTTAACAAACACTGAACTAAATCCACGTAATATAAGGAGGAGCAAGAATCCATACTCTTATAAGGAAAAGAAACAATATGGGACTTTGATATATAACTTATAGCCAGATTAGTGAAATTTGGTATTAGGACAATCTTAAAACCTATGTTGCCCAGGCCTGCTATGAAGCATTTGGAGCAGCCCTCGGACCTCAGGAAAAACTGCAAAAATCCAAATTTACTGATGTATTTAATCAAATATCACATTTGGTGGACTTGCAATAGTATTGGACAATGTGTACACTATGATAATAGGCCCCACATAGCAGCATTGATATTTCCTCAGTACATAATATGACTTCAGCTTTTGACATAGTCTGATATTGTGGGTAGACACAGGGTTGGAATAGATGGAGCTAGACTATCCATGAGTTCTGTCCAAAGACAAGCATATTCCTCCAGTGAATGACTATAAACTGGTGACTATAGGTGCTTGTAGACCTGGGTATTCCTTAGTACCAGGAAAAGAACTTAATGAATGTACTGCTTGTATTAGATATTGTTTTATATCGAGCAATGTTCTAAGTAAAAAAGAACACATCTAGAATTAGAGTCTGCCATATTTGAAACACCAGTTGCTATAATTAATGTTGGTAAAAACATTATACATCTGAAACTTAATCCCTAATTTGAAAGTATGGGCTATGGGGCTTAATAAAATGGTAATATTAAAGGGCATGCATTAGTGGATTAATTACTAGCTTTTAGAGAACAAGGTTTTTGCAAGTTTATCTCCTTCCTTTCATTCTTACTTTCTTATCCATTAAGGTTTTATACTATGAGATATTAAAATAACATGTTATATATTATATAACATATATTCATATTATATATTATATTTAATAAACATATTTATATGTAACTTATATTGTTATATATCTTATAGATATGCATATAATTTCTATGGTATAATTTAATATATACTGAAATTATATGTTGATGTAGGAGGGTCATCTATCTAAGTGTTACTTTCATTGGTTTATAAAGAAACTGCCTTGGCATTTGATAGGACAGCCCTTAGATGGGTGGAGTAGACAGAACAGAATTCTAGGAGGAAGAAAGCAGAGTGAGGCAGACATATGAAGCTCTGGCCCAAGATGGACATGGGTTAGAATCGTCCTGGTAAGCCACCACCCCATGGTGATACACAGATTACTAGATATGGGTTAAGCAAG
>LOEQ01007232.1:11378-22138 GCA_001685075.1 Bramus lutescens | reverse complement strand
TCTATTCTGTTTCTGTATAAATATTACATCTTGAGCTTCAGTAAAATTGCAGCAGATTTCACATCTCTCTTGTGTGTGAGTCTGTCTGTCATCAGCCGAATCCTGAGTTGTCCTGTCTTTTGCCCCATTCTCCCTCAGTTCGTGGGTCCCGAGAGGACCGGTCCGTGGCAGTGGATTACCCACAATTGAGCTTGAAATAGCAATAAAAGGCCTTTTGACTAAAAACTGTCCAGGCACAGATGAATTCACTGCAGGATTCAATAGGACTTTCAAAGATCCTGAAAAAAATCTTTAAACTAGTCAGAAATACAGACATAGCAGAGTACTCTCAAATTATTATCACAACAGTAACACAAAATCACAAATATTCCTGATGAACAGAGATTAAATTTGCTCAATAAAATACTTGCAAATTAAATATTGACATACATAAAAAACATTATCCATCATAACCAAATTGGCTTTACCCTGTAAGGATGGCTCAATATACATAAGCCACAAAATGAATATGAAGACAAAAATCACAAGATTATCTTAATAGCTGCAGGAAAAATCTTTGATAAAAAATCCAACATGGCTTCACCATACATTCCTGGTACAAAGGTCCTAGTGAATGTAGGACTAAAGGAATGATACCTGAACAAAATTAAATATATACATGAGAAACCTACAGTCAAAATTATTCTAAATTAGGTAAATCTTACAGCAATTGCATTGCATTTGGGAATGAGCAGAGCCATCAACTCTCCCCACCATTACTCCAATTCGATATTGTAATCTATGCATAGCTGGGTAACAAGGCAAGAGAAGGAAATTAAACATAAACAAATGGAAAAAGAGAAACAAAACTGTTCCCTCATGCAAGTAGAACAGTATTCCAAAAAGTATACCAAAATCCTATCAGAAAACATGTGGAAATTATCATTAATTCCAGTAATATACAATGATACAGACTTAACTTGCAGAGATCAGTAGTATTTCTATAAGCCATGCAAAAATTTATAAAGAGATCATGAACACACTTCCACTCATAGTTGCCTCAAGGAAATTAGAAAAAAAATCCAGGAATAAACCTTACCTCTGCAATAAAAACTTTTAAGTCTTCTTCAAAAAGAGGTAGAGGAAGGTACTAAAATTTGGAAAGCCATCCATGTTCATTGATTGGCAGAATTAGTAAGAAAATAAACATTTACCAAAGTTTTTTTTTTACATATTCAATGGAATTTAGTCAAAATCTCCGTTTCATCCTTAAAATAGATAGAACAAAATACAATGCTACAGTTATTTGAAACTACACCTAAACAGAAATACTTTTAAAACACTCTCTTTGGAAAGAATAACTTTGGAGGAATTACCACCCATACCTCAAAAAAAAAAAAAACCTACAGAGCCTTAATAATAAAAATCACATTGGAGCAAAATCTGACATATAGACCAAATGGAGCAAAATCAAAAAGTCAAACATGAGTATGCATTAATACATTTATCTAATATTGAACAAAGAATCCAACATATGTGCCTGAGAAACAAAAGCATGTTTAACAAATGGTTTTGGGGAAATTGGATAACGATGTGCAGAAAAAATGAAATTAGGCATGTATCTATCATCTTGTCCAATAACTAGTTATAAAACTGGATTAGGACCTGAACCACTGAAAGTGTTAGAAGAAAACATAGGCATTATGTTATGTGTACAAAAGGACTTTATGATTGTCAGCACATTTGGCTAGGAATTGTGGCTAACAATTAACAGTTTGTACCTCATAGCTAAATAGCTTCTGCAGAGATGAAGAAATAATCAAACAGTTGAAGAGGAAGTCTACAGATGACAAGAGAATCTTTACCCACTCTACATTTGACAGATGATTATCATCTTGAATGCATTACAAAACATAAAAACACAGACTAAAAACAAGAGCAAACACCCCCCAAAAAGATCAATTCCAAAAGGAGACTTGGTATCTGAAAAAAAGAACTCTCACTAAAAAAAATTATTTATTTATTTATTTATTTTATTTTTTTAAAAAAATAGATCATTGTTCGTAGAAATTAGGAAAATGCAAATAAATCCAAAAGACATTGTGATTTTTATCTTAATATTTTCAGAATGACAAAGATCAATAAAACAACTGGAAACAATGCTGGAGAAGATAGGTGAAGAAAGCATCCCTTATTCAGTGTTGATGATCTATCATACTAGTACAGTCACTTCTGAAATCTGTGTGGAGAACAACCCAAATGCTAGAAATAAGTTTAGATGACCCAGCTTTGCCACTCCTTGGCACATGATCAAAGGATTTAACATCCACAGATACTTGCTCAGCCATGTCATTGCCACCCTTTTCACAGTAGCTGGGTTATAGTAACAGCATAAATGTCCTTTAACTGGTGAGTAGATAATGTAAATTTAGTACATATAGACTATATAATAATACTCAGCCATAAGGGAAATTGAAATTGTAAACTTTGCAGGCAAATGGATGGATGTAGGAAAGATCATATTGTTTGACATAACCCAGACATAGAAGAAAAAACATAGGATGTTTTCTCTGCTCTTTGTTCCTGGCTCTAATTTTCAGGTGTTAATGTATAACATGGAACAACAAAAGAACCAGGAAAATAAAAGGAGACCATAGGCAGAAAGAGTGATAGAGAAATAGCAGAGTATATATGTCTTGAAGGTAGAATGTTATTAAATAATGAGAGGAAAGGTATATAAGCATAGAAAGAGGGAGGAGAAAAAAATCTCAATAATGGGGTCTTAAATAGCCATAAGGCATCATATCTTATATACCTACAATAACATACAATACTTGCAAGTCTTGTATATATAAAGAGTTCATTTGAGCATATTCCACCTGGCCTGAAAATATCCACTCCCAAAGAACTCTGGGCTACCTAGTAAGAATCCCAGGCATAAGAATCCCTCTTTTGAGTGGTTGCTCAGTGTTTCCAGAGAGATCACCACAAGAATATGTACTATTGATATTGATTTTCTTTTCCCTAGAGCTGAAGGTATGTTCTTATTACTAAAACACCTGGCCCCTTTAAAATGGGTCCGAAAGCTAGAGCTGATCTGCAACCTTCCTCCCTAGGGGATAATTTTCATGGTATCAGAAGGTGCCATGAAAACTTCAAAGGTAAGAAAGCTGCTGGGAAACTCCTTCAGCCAATATACTGGACCAGGTTAGAAGTAGCTTTTGGTACTAAAAACGTGTGCACTTGCTCACTCCCTTTCTCTCTTAGCTGCTGGATTAGGTTCCAGTCCTAGGCTCATGCAGAGGACTGTGATCTGTGTGTCTGCCCAATAAATAAAGAACCCTTTATTATACTCAATTTTGAACTAGTGTGAGACTATTCTATTCGTGTTCACCTATAGAAAGCAAACAATAACTGATGGCTATGATGCCTGCGAATCACAACGGCACAATGTATATAAGAGTGCAGCAGTGGCATACCTACCTTGGGAAAGTTGTCCTAGTTAGGGTTACTATAGTGTAGTGAAGCACCATGACCAAAATGTAATTGAAGAGGAAAGTGTTTATTTGGCTTGTAATTTTCCATATCGCAGAGAACTCAGAACCACCAGTTCAGAGGTAGCACCACCCCCAATGGTTTGACCACTCCCTTATCAATTGAGAAAATTTCTTACAAGCTTACTTATAAATTCAGTATTCAGGCATTTTCTTAATTTTTCACTCCATTCTCTCAAATGATTTTAGCTTATATCAAGTTGACATGAAATTGGCCAAAACAGTAACCAATAGCTCTCTAATTGTTGTTAAGGACTGCTCATCAATAGGGAAATCATGGGTAGTAATGGAAATCTAGACCACTGCCAGTGCCTAGTGAGTACGGATCTTGGAGGAGATCCTACAGCTTTCACTTTTCTAAACCAAACTAAATTCTAACTGAATATTAACCATTTGTCCCAACAGCCACATGTTAGTTTCTATTCCATTCAAAGAAGCTTCATGCTCCAACAGAAAGCATTACAGAAAACTACAACAAATCAAAATACAGAGAACCTTTGGGTGCTCAGTTCCAGCTAATGGATCTACAACCCAACTTCAACAGCTCAAGCTCAGGAATCATTGTGAATGAGGGGAAAAAAAGACTATAAAGGAAAGCAGGAAACTTGCTATGAAATTTGGTAGCCTATAAATGTAAAAGAAGCTACATCAAATGTCATCAATGTGGTTGCCTAAAAATATACTGAAGAACAGCTAACACCAATGCAGAACATAATATATAATGAGGATGGGGGCTAATATCAATCTTAGACAATGAAATATTGGCAACTGGAGAATGTTGAGAGCAGGAGAAATTCTCCCCCTTAGGAAAGAGGACTCCTAACTTGTTATATACAATGCCAAATGTTCAGCCTTAAGATAATGAGCATATAGATAATGTTATATGGATCAAGTCAATAATGATTTATATCAAAAATTAAGGAAAATGGTCATATATTTGAGAAGAGCAAGGATGCATGTAATGGGTTGGAGGGAAAAAAGGGAATGGGGAACTGATGTAATTATATTTTCAATTCTTGTAAAATAAAAATTACTTTAAGAAGCACCAGCTGTGTGTGTGTATGTGTGTGTGCACATGCATATATATATATATATAGTATATTTTTATAGTTTTATAAATTTCTTTAAATCTGCATTATTTCATATATTATGTTCCTCTGTATGTGCTTCTGTAAAAATTCATGTTCATGATATCATGGGTTTTACAAAAACTAAGCTAGTAAGGTCTACCTTAACAAACCTACAACTGTGGTTATTTTCATCCTTTTTCACTCCCAAAATCAGCTTAGTAATGTAATATTACCAATGTTCTTAGCTTTACTTTAGAATGCAGTTATTTATAGATAAAAAGTGATTTGTAATATATCTCTTTTCTCTAAACAAGAGAAAATGTATTGAATATGTTTATTTTACATTTCCTAAATAAATACACAATTATTATTAAAAAATTAGCAAAAGAATAATTATAACAACAAGTATATAAGCTTTGGAAGTGTGCTATATCAATAAATAGTTTTTGGTGACAGTGAACANAAAAGACAAATTTCTGAAGGGATTTTTTAATCCTTGAGTTTCGTGCTCATTAAAACTTTCTTCAACTATTTTGCTTAAACAATCTTTAAGTTTAGTTTAGAAAGCTAAAATGTAATGGAATAGAAGAATAGTACACTCAGGATTTCAGAATGTCTTCTAAAACTATACAGCATGTAACTGCAATTGAAATGTACTTGTTAGAGAAGATTAAAACAGTCTATCAAGTTCTAGAGGTAAAACCTATGCATTACCAAATGCACAGGTTTTCAACAACAAAATATATCAAGATAATGAGCTGTGGGCATCACTTTTAAAGGTAGGACTCCCAAATTATTTCAGAATATAATAGTCCTTTTTGAATAATGTAAACTATATTACTTGAATAGTGATGCCAACTACTAAGTTGTGAGAATTTTAAATCATGAGCAAACTAGCACTGGTGTATATCTTGAAACAGATTGACAGCTACTTCACTTGAAATGATGATACTGCTTTGAAAACACTGAATAATGATACATTTTATTGGGATACTTTAAAATATTTCTTAATCAAATAATATATGTGAAACAATCTTCTGAGTTCAACTAAATATTGTTATCAAAATTAAAAATTCATATTTATAATTTTATCCCATACTATAGGAAAACAGCACAATCAGATAATTACCATGGACACAGGAAGACTGAAAGTTTACCAGATGTATTTTTATTAGTTCTATTCTGAAGAATTGAGATGCTTCATTAAGAGATTTGTGTAATTTGGGTGCAATGTACTTTGTAATTTTAAGTTAAATGAAATGCTTATTTTCTCTTTATGGTAGTAAATACAAGAGGAGAACAGACAAAGAAAGCACTTGCTTTTCTAAAACACATGGAAATTTTTCTCACTGATTTCAGAATATTTTTAAAGCTAATCACTAGTTTGTAAATGCAAACTTCATAAGTAAAGTCAAAAAAGGAACAATAAGCAATGGTTTTTGGTGGGTTCTGAAAACCTTGAAAATAAAATTTTGTGACCAAGGTTATTAGCATTACAAGAAAATTACTATCCAGTTTTGACAAAGTTCTGTAATATGTTTTTCTTATAAATGATAATTTTCAACAGTATGTCTTTAATATTAACAAAGAAAACTTTAGGTCTCAACTCTAATTCAATAAATGTGGGGTTTTTTTTGATCACCTCATAGGCAGCTGTCAATTATGAAGCTGACAGCTTCACAATAAAGTCTATTTTTACCTAGGCAATATACTAAAGTTTTTACTTTTAAAGCAAATAAAAATATCCACATCCATAATTTCATAAAATATACACAAATTATAAGCTAGTTATGTGCCAATTATAACAATTACAGAAGCTAAGAAAATAGCAGGTGAAAATGCAGATTATTTTAGTTCATTGAAAAGTTTGTTTTAATTTCAGATATGAAATATGAATGCTTTCACATTTTGTGTATATTTTAAATTTAAAT
Organism: Bramus lutescens; assembly: GCA_001685075.1. Lineage (NCBI taxonomy): Eukaryota > Metazoa > Chordata > Mammalia > Rodentia > Cricetidae > Bramus > Bramus lutescens. Next base: position 15,604 of record LOEQ01007232.1, on the reverse strand, counting down.
TGACCTTTAATGAGATGCAAATTTAAAATCTAATGCAAACCACATTTAACCATATGATGTAAATATAGCTTATATTAAATAAATTAGGATATACATGTATTAAATAAAAATAATTACAGATTATGCTAATGTGCTTAGCTTATTAAGACAATAAATCCAATTCAGAGGTTCTGTGATCACTCTTAACTAAGCAGGTAATGTCTTTTTACACAACCTAGAAAATAATGAAATATGACAAAAAGCCAAATATTTTTTTATAATTTATAAATGTATTTGAAGCAAAATTATTATCCTTTTTCACAGTTATCATATGGTGAATGTCTATTGGATATGAGGTCACTGAATAATACAGTCATTTATTATCTGCTCCTAAAAAGGACATTTGGGGGAATAGAGGTTTCAGGTTGAACTGATTCTGCTAGGTTTTGATTCAAGCTTCAATGTCTATTAACAGCAATCTTCCATTCCATAGTTTTAATATACTCAGGACTGGTATAATTTCTAACCTGCTAAATTCAAAAGAAGTGAACTTGATTTCCATGTCGACTGAGTAGTCAAGGTTCAAGGCCACATGAGTTGTGAGTTGGGAAATAGCAAGATGTAGTAAAATATCATACTTCATTGCCCCTAAGCAGAAGTATGCTATGATTGCAATAATGCTAAGGCATGCTCTGCATGCTACAACTTGCCGTGACTTTCAGAAACTGGATGACTAATAAAATATAGAGGTAATATTATTTCACTAAATAATTTCTACAGGATAATATTTTAATTAAAATTCACTGAGAAGATAAATGAATAATTGTATATCTATACATTAAGAAACTTATTATGTTAATAAATTACTTGTTTGAATCATGTAGATTACTAAGTAATATAGTCTCAAAATTTCCATTATTAACATTAAATTTTAATAGAACATTTTAGGAATAATGAAGATCAAAATATATAATTTAATACTAATATTTTTGTACATGTTTTTATTCTATTTATTACTTGATTGATTCAGGATTATAGGGAGATGAATATTCTTATAAATTATCTGCCCATATAAATATGTAGAATAAATGGGATAATATGAAAGTATTGTTTAATAAAAAATTATGGACGGCAAGTTCTTTGCATAAAAGTACATTATTAGACAATATAAATCTGTACAATCACAGTGGAACTACAAATTATCATGAAAAACTCTTTTATCTATGTTTCTGATTAAAATGTCCAGGACTCATGTTTTCTATATGAAAATGGCCTGATTTTATAGGTGGCTATTGAGTATCATCCTAGAAGCTGATCCACAGCCTTTAGGTAGAAATGGAAGAGGTGAAGGTGAGAAAAATTCTCAGCCATACTCATTTTTGTATTTTATTTAAAATTTTTGCTGATTTATTTAAGATATGACATAATACAATAGAGGTAAAAAATTTTCAACATTGTTCAACTATAAATTTGTATTTTTGAGCATATAAATTTTAAAATATTAATACAGCATACCCAAGTAACACATTTCAGCTGGGACTGCAGAGGTAACACAGGTGGAGGACAGCAGTCAAGCAGATACCACATGGTGATGTATCCAAAACTTTGAGATAGTTTGAATGTTAGGATGGTGAAGGAATCGGACAGAAATTGTGAGTCATGTGTTCTTAGTACTGGCTTCCCGAGCAATTCTGGCCATTGTGCAGGTTAATCAGGAGAATAACCAAGTAACAATATCAAATCAGCAGAAAGATACAAGTAGAAGTTTAGTGATGGAAACTATAAACATGGAGCTTAGCTGACATTGAATCTATCAAAACCACCCTGTGCAGGAAAGATGAAAAAGGTGTTTCTACTGAGAACTGTTTTAGGTGCAACAGAATAAATTCTAACATTTTTGTTGGTACTTGAGTGACCTTTCGATCCAAATATGTCATTTTGTCCTGTAGAGAAGGCATGGCTGTGCTTGGAAAGGCATGTTACATGTAACAATAGTATAATGCTCAGACCTTTGCCTTCATTGAATGCTAAAAGTTTCATTTATAGCACTTTGCTTTCTACAAGTATTTTTTCTAATATAAATTGGTATTCTTTGAAGTAATAATCACAACACCTGAAATCTGAAATTTATTGAACATAAAAAGTGTTTCTGCCTGAAATATCATATCTGTCTATGACCACTGTTATCTCAGCCTAAGGCAAAGTTTACATTCTTTTGAAATTATCTGAACCAAATACTTGACTTTCATTATTTGCATAAGCATTCTGCAATAGCATATCTAGAAAACTCGCTAGGATGCACTTCTCAGCAGTAAGGAGCAAGCGTGCTTAGAAGATGGTTTTCATATCTTATAATTTAAAATATATGTCTCGATATTAAAAATAAACTCAGAAGTAAAAGTTCTTCTGATTTGAGTTCATCATTTAAATTGTTAATCATTACATTGACTGTAGTTTCACTGTGGAAGACAATAAGAACTGATAAAGTATGATCCTTCTTGGTGAAATAAACCATGACATTATTGAATGGCATATGCATACATTTAGTCCTATTCTACTGTTAATGAGCAATATATGAGAATTTTTTCACTCCTGATATCAAGTACAAGCGAAAGGGTGCACATGAACACCTTCAGTTTTAATTCTCAGAAAGACTCATAGGACTCCTTGGGAATGATTACAAGCACAGTCTGTAGTTAAAAGAAACGGATTAAATCCTACAAAGTCAAAAGACACCTGAGAAACATCATTTCTCAGGCAATCCTCTCCTGGTTGTTGCCTTCCAGTGGTGGTAAGAACAGCGCTCACATTTCTGTTGATCAAGTACAGCAGCAGCATTTCTTAAGTGTTTTTTGTCTTGGTGTTTAGAAATTTGTAGAAACTCAGTCATGTAGATATACCTGGCTATCTACATAAGTGCCCTTTGGGCTCCAGTCACTTACAAGCATATAAGAAACTCCACGAACCAAGACTTTGACATATGGTACTGTTATCCTATGCCATGGTTTAGGGATTCCAGAAAAAAGAAGATACCATGAACATAAAAGGATGAAAGGTCATCCTTTGAACAGTCCTAGTGTGGGGTACCTCCGGGTGGATACTGCTAATTCATTTGCACAAACATACACACACACAAACACACACACACACACTGCTCTTAAACAAATGGGTGAAAGTGATTCTTGTTGCCTTTTTAAAGGTACTTTTATGATTTATTTAATTTTATTTTATGTGTATTGGCATGAAGGTGTCAGATTCCATGGAACTGGATTTACAGACAGTTGTAAGCTACCATGTGAGTGCTAGGAATTGAACTGGGGCCTCTGAAAGAACAGTCAGTGCTCTTAACCTTTGAGCTATCTCTCCAGCCCCTCTTATTGTATTTATATATAAGGAAATATATGGGTGACTCAGAGCCTCCCATTTTCCTTTTGATAATCTGTTGAGTCTGTATTCTATCTAGGAAAATTAAAAGTAAAGGATTCTGAAAGAAAAAGAATTATGCACAATTCAAATTCTAAAGTTTGAATTTAAACCTTGAATTCCTAGTATGGAATGAAAGAAATTGTAAAATACATGTAACAAATGTAGGACGAAGAAAAATTTTAAGTAGTTCAGATTCATAGTAAGTAATTAATCATTCTGTTGATTAAAAATTTGAAGGAACAGAGGATAAACTGTTTGGTAGAATATAAGTTGTTGTCTTCACTACAGACGGCACCCTCATCAGTACAGAGTGGCGCTCCAATGTGGTAACGAACTCCAAGTAAAACCTGAGAGAGCTTAATTTTAAACACAGAAAAAGCAGAGCTTAACACAGCATTTTGCTGTTTGCTAAGGCGTGCTGTAGAGAGATTTCCTGATTATCAAAAGCAACAGAAAAAAAGCCACACCATTTTATTTTTTTATTTTTTTGTAACTCTATATGGGTTCTATTTATTTTAAAACTTACATTATTTGATTATTTCTTTTTTATTTTTTATTATTATTATTAAAAGTTTCCACCTTCTGCCCGCCTCCCAATTCCCTCCCCCTCCCCCACCCCCCTCCATTTCCGTCCAAAGAGTAGTCATGGTTCCCTGCCCTGTGGGATGACAAAGGTCCTCCCCTCCAAATCGAGGGCTAGTAAGGTGAGCATCCAAACAGACTAGGCTCCCACACAGCCAGTACATGAAATATAATTAAAACTCAGATCCATTGTCCTTGGCCTCTCAGTCAGATCTCCTTGTCAGCCACGTTCAGAGAGA
>LOEQ01007231.1:20779-51211 GCA_001685075.1 Bramus lutescens | reverse complement strand
GGATCCCAGGTGTCCAAGGAGATGGCCCCAGCTTGTTCCTTGAGCAGCTGAGTAAAGAAGCTCTTTTTGTGTTGAGGAGTTTTGTTGGAGTTGGGAGGCAGCAAGAAGTCAGTGAGACCAAGTAAAGTTTTGCAAGATGAAAGCAGAAATTCTTATCTTTAATAGAGAAGCCTCTGAATTCCCTCTGCACTCCAGAATGACCTTGAACTAATCCATCCCAAGAAGGCTGCTTTTTGGTACCACCCACAGTAGTATTAGATATTCTGATCGCAGGTGACTTGAGGGTATAGGATATTGTGTAATTTTTTGATATGTATTATTGTTTATTTAAAGATTCACAAATGTGAAGAAGGGCTGATACTCCTCCATAACTGATTGGGACTTAAATTGAACACTGATTCTACTAATGGTGGATCCTCTTGAGAAGGGCTCTGTGGAAGCAGCTAGGAGGAAGAAAACTCCCAGCATCCATGTTTGTTAACAATATCAACTCAACTCATCCAGTGACCTTCTTGTTGATGGGGATCCCAGGCCTAGAGCACCTACATATTTGGATCTCCATCCCTTTCTGTTCAGCCTACACTTTGGCTGTGCTTGGCAACTGGACCCTCCTTTTCATCATCTGGGTTGATACAGCCCTCCATGAGCCCATGTACCTCTTTCTGGCCATGTTGGCAGCAATAGATTTGGTTCTTTCCTCTTCAACACTGCCCAAAATGCTTGCCCTGTTCTGGTTGAGGGATAGAGAAATCAGTTTCCATGCCTGCCTGGTTCAAATGTTTTTTCTCCATTCCTTCGCTATCATGGAGTGAGCAATGTTGCTGGCCATGGCCTTTGACTGTTATGTCGCCATCTGCAAGCCCCTGCACTACACCAAGATTCTGACCAAGCCACTCATCATCAAGACTGGCCTGGCCTCTGTGACTAGGGCTGTGACACTAATGACTCCACTCCCCTTTCTGCTCAGAGACTTCCACTACTGTGGAGGGACAGTGATTGCCCACTGCTACTGTGAACACATGGCTGTGGTAAGGCTAGCGTGTGGGGACACGAGATTCAACAACATCTATGGCATTGCTGTGGCCATGTTTATTGTGGTGCTGGACCTGCTCTTTGTTGTCTTATCTTATCTCTTCATCCTTCATGCTGTTCTTAAGCTTGCCTTTCAGGAGGCCCACTACAAGGACTTTGGGACATGTGTATCTCATATAGGTGCCATCTTAGCCTTCTACACACCTGTGGTTGTCTCCTCAGTCATGCATCGTGTTGCTCGTCAGGCTGCCTTCATGTCCACATACTCCTTGCTAATTTCTATCTGCTCTTTCCACCCATGGTTAATCCTATCATCTATGGTGTCAAGACCAAGCAGATTCGAGAGCAAGTCTCTTCCTCAGAAAGGATGTAAAAGGAGGGTGAAGGACAGTTGAAGAAGGAGTTAGACACAGGATGATAGCAAGAATGCCAGGATCTCCATGGTTACTTTTATCTTGATGTGATCTTGAAAACTGTCTAGCCATTGACAAGACATCTTTCTCAATTCCGACTTGCAAACTTTTTCGATTCCTCACTCCTGCCCTACAGTAGCATGACAGAGCCATGAACTGCTGATCTCTTTCAGACTTCAAATAAAGACAATGTTCTTAAGCTCACTTGCTCATGAGAAGCCTGAGGGTCTGATTTCTCGTCTGCATCCGTGGAACCTGGATAAGCACCAAGAGTTTATCAATGAAGAGATCTTATCACGTGCTACAGCTGGGGTCCAGGTTCAGACGGAACGCTCTCACTGTTGGGGTTTGTAACATTCTGGGACTCTAGGTTCCATGTGACTAGACAACTCTTTCTTTCCTTACCTGTCCTGTGCATTCTTTGGCTTCTGTTCACCTTTTCATCCTCGCAGTCATCTGCTCTCATTAAACACTTTGAATAACACACAGCATATGTTCTGATCCATTATGTCATATAGATCTTTCTTTGTACATATGTAAAAAACCTTTATGTTTTCAATAAAAATGTGAATTGTTTATTTATTAATCCAGACAAGAGTGTCTAGGGCAGCAGTTCTCAACCTGTGGGTTGCAACTCCTTTGAGAGTTGAATATCAGCTATCCTGCTTACCAGATATTTATATCACAATTCATGACAGTAGCAAAATTACAGTTATGAAGTAGCAATGAAATAATTTTATGGTTGGGGGTCACCACAGCACGAGGAACTATATTATAGGGTCACAGCATTAGGAAGGTTGAGAACCCCTGCTCTAGGAGCTTGGAACACATGCATCTTAAAGTAGACACACTGGGTTTGTGCAGAAGTCCTAGGAAGAGAAGGAAATGTAATTTCAATAGGTTATGTCTTTTAACTTCAACCCCAGAATTTAGTACATGGGAGAAAAATCAGAAAAACAAAGTAGAGAAGAAAAAGGAATAAAAGCCATCTTTCCCTTTGTCTCATGCAAACTTACATGCTGGATAATTATCTTATTATTAACCCAGGCAGCTCCTGTGGCCTTCTCAGATAAGCCCTAATGCATGTCTCCCTGGGTGTATCATTTCTGTTTTATCTTGCAACTCTTTGTTTCCTAGGGCTGTTATGTAGGAATTATATCTCTTTTTCTCTGTAGGGTATTATATACTACATTTATTGCTAATGTAATACAAATTTTTGAATGGTTTCTTTTGAGTATGGTGGGATATAAGGGAAGTTTCAAAATAGCATTGAGTGTTAACATATAAACAGAGAGTAGCATGAAGGAAAAGGAGTTCATTTCTTTCCACTGTTCAAGGTTTATTTGGTGTTTTCATTGGCAAAACACACTTGGGTAGTTGGTTACATCATCTGTATGCATATCTTTTACATTACATTTCAATGTATACTAAAGAAACATAATACACAAAATAATATACTTTAGAACACTTATACACAAGATATGCATTGAACTGTGGTTGTAATGTCTTTCACATTCTAATTCAAATTTAGGTATTAACATTTCTGGAACATGTTCTTAGCACTTTGTGGCAAGAGAACATAGGAAATAAGCTTTAGAACTGGGCCAGAATGTTTTGATAATATCTGAAAAACAAACTTTGTAATTTGGATTAATTCCTTAGTAAAAGAAAGTGTTGGGTTTTGTCAAAAAAGAAGTTTTTTTTTTTTTTGCTTGTTTGTTTTCCGAGACAGGATTTCTCAGTAGCTATGGAGAAGAAGTTACTTTTAAAAATTAACTTTTTATATGTGTGTACATGTCTGTGTGTGGGTGTTTTCATGTGTGAGTGCAGGTGTCCTCTGAGGCCAGAAGTGGGCATCAGATTCTGAAACTGGGGTCATGGGTGGTTGTGAGATACCTGACATGGATGTCTGGAACTGGCCTCAGGTCCTCTGCAAGAGCAGAATGTGCTTCTAACTACTGAGTTGCTGAAATTACTTCTAACAAGAGTTGTGACTATTCTTCTGTTGGTTTATATGAGGAACACCATCATCCTGCAGGCCAGATCCACCCTCAACAAAAGGAGAAGAATTTTGTTTACAGTGTAAGTCCAGTAGTATAAGAATCCCCAGGCAGGAAACACATACCATCATCATGATGAGGGTTGGTCACAAAATAGTGAAAGGGACATTTTTTTGTATGTGTGTTAGCTTCCTGGAGCTTCTAAGAGACAACCTAGTGATTTCTCATCACATTCCTTGATACCACCTTGCTTCTGAGACATCAGACTCCCTTTAAGTCAATGCAGTAGATTTTCTTCGTTCATGGTGCTGAGTTTAAACCCAAGGTTTTTCATTGTTAAGCAATGCTCAACTACTGCATCTGGGGCCCTCAAACAGACTCTTATATTATTTGCCTCCAATTATCCTCCCTTCTTTGTGCTGCTCTGTTGCAGGTTATATATCTGAAAAAATAAAACTAGTCAGAGGAGCTAAGAAATGTTACTTCATACTCATTTAATGAACAACCCACCAGGAGGGTGTTACAATTCTAAACATACATAATGCCAAACATAGGAGCACCTAATTTTATAAAAGAATTACGACTATATGTAAAATCCATAGATTAACTTTAATACCCCATTTCCACCAATAGACAGGTCATCTGGACAAAAACAAAACAGGGAAACACAGGAGTTGGAATACATCATAAGCCAAGGAGACCTAACAGACATCTTCCACACAAGCATGAAAGAATACATATTCTTTTTGGTAGCCTATGGAACTCTCTGCAAAATGAGTTATATATTAATACACAAAGCAAGTCTCAACAAATAAGGAAAAAGTAAAATGGCATCCTATAACTTCACAAAATATTAAATTATGTCACTGTATAGAAGAGAGTTTCAGAAAGACTTGAAGCAGAAGGCAGGGTTTTCTGCATGGTTTCATTAGGTTAAGTACCAGTGTTATGCCCAAATCCACAGGGTCCCCACAAAAGCCAACAAAGGAGACCAAGTCCCATATGTAAAAGCAAAGAGCTTTTATTTTAATCAAGTTTGCAAACTCGGTCTCTCCACATGTCCAATGTACTGGAAAATCCTGAGAGCCCTGAGCTCAATTAGAATAGGGTTTTTATAGTAGTAGAGGTGGGGGTGAGGGGTTTCTGAGGTTCAGGGCCCCTGATTGGCTGATACTTGTCTAGGGGTGTCCTATTGAGGTGCACTGGCAGGTGTCTCTATCTACAGCTCTTGGAATGGCAGGCATTTCCTTTGAATGGTCTGCTCTTGGGTGGGGGTTGGACAATCTCGGCCTGTGGTTCCTCCTGCAACCAGGCTTGTCTTAGGGTGAACTAATGAGACTTCAGACTCCATTTAAATTCATCGATGGCCAGAGTCCCAGGTGATATGGTTGGAAGTAAAGAACTTCCTTTGGGTGACCTGCCCAGACTTAGCTTATCATGGCTGGCCCCCACACCCAGACCTTCTATACCTGGTAAAAGAAGAGGCATTTGTTGGGATCATGACCTCTTTCCACCAAGCTGAACTCCCAAGGTCCCTAGAGGCACAGGACTTTGCATCATTAGCACTTCTTTCCTGGGACACAAGAGACCAAGTGGTTGACTAAAAGAGCAAGAATTATAATGCTGGTTGGTTTGTACAGAGTCCTCAGTCAGGATGGAGGGGTCAATACCAGGAGGTTGCATAGCAAAGAGTCTTTGCCAGGGTCCTGTGGGAACACTATTGTCCTTTATCTCAGTGGATGAACAATACCACAGTCTCCTAGGTCTGGTTCTACAGGTCACAGTATGAAGGAATGCTATTTATTATAGCCCAAGATGGATCAGGCTTGGAGGCCAGTGAAGGAACCAGGAAGCAGCAGGGATCCCTCTCTAGGACTGCCTGGTGACACTTTTCCAAAAGTCCACTTAACCTCCTACTGAAGTCTTAACCTTAGAATTTTGAGACTGAATTATAAATTAATATTGTCTGAGTCTTAAAGTTATGGGGCTGGAGAGATGGCTCAATGGTTCATAGCACTGGCTGCTCTTCCAGAGGACCTGGGTTCAATTGCCAGCACCCACATGGCAGCTCATGTGTGATATATATTTAGCCTTTTGTTATTCCAAGACTAGTTTGATAAGTAAGCTTCATCTTAGATGAAAAGCCTGCTTCTTATCCCCACCGTTTAGGTAGCACCCAGAAATATCATGGACTTCCTCACTTAAGAAAAGCCTCTTCCAATCATTACCAAATATTTATACATTCCTGGGTTGAGTTCCTGACTTAATAATGTGCAAAAGTCTCTCTCGGATCTGCTTAGTGCGCACAGCATAGACAACTGGGTTGAGGATGGGTGGTATGAGGAGATAAAAGTTGGCCAAGAGAATATGGATGTGGGAAGGCACATGATGACCAAAGCGATGGGTGAGAGACGAGACAGCAATAGGGACATAGAAGATGAGGATGGCACAGATGTGAGATCCACAGGTCCCTAAAGTTTTAAACCTGGCATCAGAGGTGGACAATCCCAACACAGCTCTGAAAATCATTACATAAGATGCAGTTATAGCTAGTGAGTCTAGGATCAATACCAGGAATCCAATTCCCATTCCATATAAATTGTTGACTCTTGTGTCACCGCATGCCAAAGTGACTACAGCCATGTGCTCACAGTATGAATGGGCAATGATTTGGGTTCGATAAAGGGGCAGCCTCAGGCGAATTAGGAGTGGAAGAGGTCCAATGTAGAATACTCCTCGGAGGAGTGCAGCCAGCCCCAAATGTCCCACCATGGCATGGGTAAGTACTGATGTATGGTGTAGTGGGTCACAGATGGCCACATAGCGGTCAAAAGCCATGGCAAGAAAGATGCCTGACTCAACAGTAGCAAAGCAGTGGACAAAGAACATCTGAACCAAGCAGGCATCTAGACCAATGCTGCAGGCACCAAACCAGAAGATGGCTAATAGTTTGGGCATTGTAGAAGTAGACAGGACCAGGTCAATGACAGCCAACATGCACAGAAAGAAATACATGGGCTGATGCAGGCTGTGCTCTGTTTTAACCACTGCCAAGATGGTGATGTTCCCCACCACAGCCACCAGATACACGGAACCGAAGGGGATGGAGAGCCAGATGTGCAGGGACTCCAACCCTGGGATGCCGGTGAGGCAGAAGGAGCTGGGTACTGAGCAGGCATTATTAGAAATGAACATGCTTGGGAGCATGGGCTATGCAGAGGTGCTCTTAAGGTCAAATTTCTGTTCCTGTGAGAGAGAATGCCTCTTGCAGTTCTGGAACAGATCCTCATTTCCATTCTTGATAACTTGTGGCATCTACGAAAAGAAGAATTCTGAATGGCAACTTGAAAGATCACTATGTTACTTAATTTATAAGAATTATATATGATGACACCCATTGCTAAATATAGAAACAGGCACGCTCAGGATTTCTACCACTGACTTTCCAAATGGACCCAGGAAGTTTATTTCAGGGAACTTTCCCAAAAGAGAAAGAAAATGCAGAAATGATTTCCAGATAACAGTTAAATGGAAATAAAAAGTAACATGTTTACTCAGTAACTGTATATGCCTTTTTAATCATTGATCAATATCATTGATATCAATAATGCACCCTAATTAGCCTCTTCATATTTTTATTCTAATGAAAAGTTGGGGCTATGTGGTCAACATAAATAAAGCATTGCTTAAATTTTAATTTACACATTTACTGAATTAAAATTATATGTACTAATAAGTATAATCTAAAACTGTATGTATTTACTAATATAATGGTAGCAAATGGAGGCTGTCTTCTGATTGTCACTATGCACAATGCGCACATGCATGCTCATGAGTGTGTGCATGCATGCATGCACACAAGCAAACACACAGACACACATACAGACAGACAAACACAGACACATAGACACACACATAGACAGACAGACATACAGATACACAAATACACACACACAGAGACACATAGACACACACAGACACAGACAGATAGACATACAGATACACAAACACACACAGACACACACAGACACACATACAGACACACAAACACACAGATACATAGACATACACAGACACAGACAGACAGACATACAGATACACAAACACACACAGACACACACAGACACACATACAGACACACAAACACACAGATACATAGACACACACAGACACTGACAGACAGCCATACAGATACACAAACACACAGACACACACAGACACGCATACAGACACACAAACACACAGATACATAGACACACACAGACACTGACAGACAGCCATAGATACACAAACACACACCGACACACAGACACAGATAGATGCACACACAGATTTCACACACATTTCAGGTTGTTGAATTTTAAGCTTAAGCAGATCAAAGAACAGACTCAGCTTCTTGGGAACAGTTACTCTGAGAAAAGACGACTCTCAGTAAGTTTTCCTGGCAAGTACTGAGCACCATTTGTGATTTGACTGAAAAGGTCCATTTTTTTTTCTTAGAGTGAATTTCGTTTAAGTTTTGTCCTGTCTGCTGTTGGAGAGTAACAAGCAGGGATTGAACAGATGAGGCCCCTTCTTGGCATCAGAATCCTTGATCTCTACAGCACCAAAGCCCCAGCCACTGCCTTTCTGGTCCTGTCTGCTTCCTGCTTTTCAGATCCAGCTGTTGAAAGCCTTTATTTACATCTTCATTGTTCCCAGTCTGAGAGCTCCTGCACCCTTTGCACCCTTCACCCCCCTCCCCCAGCCTGGCCTTTCTCAGCAGACCCTCGCTAGTGAATTTTTACCACACTCATGTGTACAACCTGAGTTTGTTCACACAGATCTTACAGCTGAGAAGTTTATTCAATTTCAGGTCACCCTTTCCAATGCCCTCTATGGTATCTTCAACCTATAACATAGTGTGTGTGTGTGTGTGTGTGTGTGTGTGTTTGTGTCTGTCTGTGTGTGTTGTGGAGGACCCTTGCAAAGTCCCAAATTGTCTCAAACATACACTTTAGTTTTTGTCTAAATTAGGACTCCTTACCAAACAGGAGGGAGCCCCAGTGTAGCCTCTGAGGCCACTGCCTCAGGCTCCACACACAGTTTATTTTAAGAGTTCATTTGCTTACTAAATAGCTAGATATTGGCCAGAAATGGAGTAGAAACATCCACATTTTGCGAACCTTAAAATAATTTGCAAAATTTTTATATTAAATATTTGATTAGGCTATTTGAATACATAAAAGAGTGTTAACTTGTAAAGTTGCTTCTTCAAGGGCCAAATAAATGTACAGTTGCCTTGGATCAACCTGTGACAGTGAAGGGAGGGTAGCCCTTGAAGACTGCTCAGGACATGGAATTACTGTCTACCAAGTCCAGTTTGTCACTCAGCAATTTCTGACTTTCTTGAAGCCTTCCTTTCCATATGTAAAACAAACAAGCAAAGGTTTACTGCAAATGGAAGGTGCCTGGAACAGAAAACGAGGGTCTGACCTAACAGCAGATGCTTTCCCTGAAGTTCAAATGGGTAGCAGACTGGAAATGTACATCCCCCAAATAGGAAGTGTCACCATGCTTGTTTTACCTCAGAAGGTCTGCGGAAGTGCAGGGATAGGTCAGGCAGACAGAGACCTAAGGCAGTCCTTAGTCAAGGAGAATTTCAAAGCTGGGCAGTATTTGATGTATACCCTGGTTGTGCAATAATTCTAAAACAGAAAGGAGCTCACTAGCTCAGTTTCTGCGTGGTGGCCATTTGTTGTGAGAGAATCTGAATCCGGCCATGGGCTTTAGTTTTCATCCTTGATTTGTGTCTCAACTAGTTCAGCCAATGAAGTGATGACTGAGTTTTGGGCTAGGATGAAGAATGTTGGAAAATAAGTGTGCTGTATGTATTTCCATCCCATGTACACTGCCATCATAAGCGTACAGCTGTGGTGACTAAATTACCTCAGTCTAGAGCATTGCATGGCAGTACTTCCTGCTTTCACAGAGATCACACTTGTCCCTGCACAGTGGCATCAAGCTGGCAAGTCCAGTGAGAGGAGGTCTGATGGTCTGAGCCTTCTGAGAGAGACGCTGTGACAGATGAGAAGCAGGACACACCAACCTCCACAACCTCACTCTAGTCTTTGCTGTGCTACAGCTTCACGCAATTTGTGTTTGTTTTTAATTTTGTTTCCTGGTCTGAGATTAGGGAGAACCTGAGCATCTCTTCATGTATTAGTCATCTCTCTCGGAGTTAGGGTTCCCAACTGCTGAACTGCCCTCATTCTCCCTTCCACAGAACAAACAGTGCTACTGTCTCCAGGACAACAGCGACTTAGAACCTTCTTTGCCAGTGGAATAACTAAGCTCTCTCTTTTTGCATAGTCTTTGCTCCTTAGTTTTTGGTGGATTGGTCTGTAAGCACATCATGTGCCTTTTGCTTTCAAGGAGTCAGATGCATAAGAGTCTTATTTTGAAATTTCACAGCTAGCTTTATTAGCATGAATTTCTATTGATTGAAGAGACATACTGATTGTGTTGGGATCAGTTCAGGGTAAAGAGTTCCTGTAACCTTAGACAAGAGGCTCAATTGGGCTGCAGGACTCCAGACTTTTCTCTGCAGTTCCTAAATATTAGGACATCAAGCCTTCTATATTGTGGTTTCTTTTTTCTTTGACTCAACCAAAAAAGTCTCAACAACTGCTGCTTTTGACTAACCCTATGAAGAGAGCAGTTTCTGCTCTAGAAGCCTGCTTCCAGGCGCTTTGCTCCCCGGGATCTTGTTGTGTGCTTACCCATGGGGCGTGCCCACTGAGCTGTAGGCTCTGCTCCTCACAGTGGTTAGCTCTTATCTGATGCCTGGGAAAATGTAGTTGGCAGCAAGGGGAAGGCCGTGCCCCCATCACAACCACTTTCTTTCCTTTCCTTTATCTAGGTTCTGAAAACTAGTTAGTTATTTCCCCAAGGCTTCACAGAGAAACGTGCATGCTTCCCTCTGGATGTTAATTCCCTCTCAGGAGCAGTCTTCACTCCCTGTCCACTGGAGCTCCAAGGACCAGAACACAGACTTGTTCTTACCCTCTGGTGAGCTCTTAGCTGGTGTGGCCTTTGACTGCCTTCCCTTGGGCCTGAGATACTTACAGACTCCGAGAGTCCTACCTCAGGATCTCTTACATGAGAAGGGGAGGGGGACTACTAGATCGTCTTGTAACTACTGTAGGATCTTTTCACTACTTCTACTAAAAACAGCAACAGCAACAGCAAAAAATCAACAAACAACCAAAACACATTAATCACCACGGGTGAGATGGTTCAGTGGCTGAAGTTCTTGCTTTGCAAACATGAGGACCTGAGTGTGATCTTCATAACCCATGTAAAAAAGCTGGGAGTGGTGGTGCACACCTATAATCCTACTACTAGGGCAAGAGGTGGGAGACAGCTCCCTGGGGCTTATGGCCAGCCAATGGTCTGCTTGTTTGGTGAGCTCTGGGCTAGTGAGGGATCCTGTCTCGGTAAACCAAGGGAAAGGCACCTAAGGAATGATGTCAGAGGTTTATCTCTCCCACACACATATAGACACATATGTAGTCTCTCTCTCTCTCTGTCTCTCTGTCTCTCTCTGTCTCTCTCTCTCTCTCTCTCTCTAAAGCCTTAATTAATATCTGGCCTATACCAAGAAGAAAACAACTTAAAATTAAATGTTAATCTTTTTTTTTTAAATTCTACTTTTTTTTCAGTTCATTTTTGTTTCACCCAAATATTTGCAAGTTGGAAATAGTGTGTGGTAATATTCTAAGGATAATGAGAAGGCTAATTTTAGTTTTCCCTCCATATGCAGAGGCACAGACATATTTCCCAACATTATATATCTGTAGAAGCATAGACTAGATTCCTAGGAGGGAAGCTGATGGCCGGGCATAGCGTGAGGAGTCCCGTTTTGGTTTTCTCCCTAAGGAATTTCTCTAATCTATGCACAATGGCATCAAGAAAACTCTTCTGAAAAATGTTCTTGAAGCAAAATATACTTTTTACAGATAAGAAAAAGGGTATCATTTGCTTTTATTATTTATGTGGCATAAACACTTCTTTATGTGAAAGGAATTTGTGGCCAATATACTTATTTCGAGGCATTGTTTTGCTTTTATTTTTATGGAGTTTAAACAATTGAATATTTGAAAAGAATCTGTAGCCAATATACTTACTTTGAAAATTATTTTTCCCTTTTCTCTGGATTTTTGGTATTTGTGACAATGGGAAGGATGATTTCAGAAAATATGGAAAAGATCTTTCTCTCTGGGGTGTGGACATCTGTACAAGGAGAGAGTCTTACAATCTCTACTTGTAATGCTGGAGACTGAGCCAAGGACCCTATGGCTTCCATGCATGCTCTCTATCACTAAGTTATACGGCACAGTAAAGCTAGGGACAGATATGGCAGAAGAGGTCCCAAAGGTCAGGGGACATTCATAGGTGGAATGAGGATACGTCGGGCTCTCAGGATCATATGAGGATGGTAGGGTACCCATAATAGCAGTGAAATTCAGGGAGAACTATGGAGAATGAAATGGGGATGAGGAAAAATTAAGGTTTTGATTTGTCAAGGACCTACGCCTATTAAGAACTAGAAGTGGTACTCGCTATGCTAGACGTCATCCTATGCCATGCTCACCTAATAACGTGGCAGAACATTTTCCTCATGGAAATGAACATGGAATGTTTGTGTGATCCCAGAACCTAAATATTGGGTCTTCTGCCTAAGACAATAGGATTCTAGAAAAATTCTTTACTTATCCTTATCAGAATCGCATTCACGGATAGGAAAATGAACCATTAGTCTTCAGAGATGTATATAAACCACTAGAATTATATAGGACCCCATATATTTTCAGTTTAGCATATGTGCTAGCAAGCTTTTAATACATTTTCCTCCAGAATTACACACAATCAGTGGGCACTTTCAGAGACATATGGCACTAAGCCCATTGATGAGGTTATAAACCTGAAATTAAAATTTCAAATTATAAGGAGAGTTGTCTTGTGCTTTGGTATTTCTGTGTTGGTCTGACCAACACATTTTCACCGGAGGTTTGGAAGTTTAGTTCTGCAACAAAGCTGATTGGCTGAAACCCAAACTGAGGGCTACGCAGAATCATTACATAAGTGATGAAGACATTTAGTGGCATCAAACTTGCTTTCATTTTTTTAAACTGTGTACATACATTTAATAATTAAAAATTGCTATTTTTTAATTTTTAAAATGTCCTTCTACATAGAAACATTTTTTTAAAAAAAGTATTTATTTATTATGTATATAGCGAGCATTCTGCCTGCATGTAAGAAGAAAGTACTGAAACGCATTACAAATGGTTGTGGAGCCATCGTGTGGTTGCTGGGAATTGAACTCAGGACCTCTGGAAAGGCAACCAGTGCTCTTAACCTCTGAACCGTCTCTCCATCCCCCATCTTTGGAAATTTAATGCAATGTTTGTAATAAATAATTGACTATATTCACCCTTCCCCCCTCATTCCTCCCAGAGCCTTTCTGTCTTTCATGGTCACTCAACTATGTGTCCTATTTTTAAAAAATTAAATATAGCTTGTGCTGCTGATATATTCTCGGATATGTAGCCTTCACCAGAGGGGTTAACCCACCAGGAGCCCGTTCTTTAAAGAATACAGACTCTCCCTCTCAGCACTTGTCCACTGCTGCTCGCTCCTCAGCCGGGGTGGGATTTTGTGCCCACCTCCCTTCCCACACTGTTATTCTCTCTGGTGCCAGTTTGAAGGGCTCTTGTGCATGCTGTCCCAACTGCTGGGAACACATAGGTTCCAGGAAACCCTCATTAGCGCACCCAGCCGGTGCCCAGCATCATCTTATTTTAATTTGGGTGCCCTCTCCTGAACAGGGTTAGAATGATAATGTTTGCTTCTGATTCCAAGGCTGCATGTAGGCATCTTTTGAATACATATAAATTTAAGATCATTTTGTGGGGTAAAGCAAGGCCTTTTTTACTGTTCTTCAATCTGATGTACAGTTTTCTCTATTTGGGAAAACGAAAAGATTGAGAGTTGGTATGTGCCAATTAAAGGGTGAGGAATTAGTCTTAAAAATGCCTTGAACATGATACAAAATAGTCAGCTATGAAAGACTCATCTGATAAGCTTAGTTTACCAAAGGCCGAGCTCATCTGTCTGAGATGGGAATATTGAACGAAGACTCAGAAGCAGTGTAGGAGCTTGTACGGAACACAGCAGGCTGAGAGCTTCCCCATCTCCTGAGGTTCTGCAGCAGGAGGATGCCGTTAAGGAGAGCAGAGAACACATCCTTCCTGCGCTGACTTTTATGCATTGCCCTCTTTCCTACCTTACCTGATCCTGATCTGAAGGAGGAAGCTGGTGTCTGCGGGGCTCAGGAAAGTGATGTCTCCCACAGATACAGAAAGAACAGTAGTGGTGGGGAGGGGTAATGCTGGTTAAGCATGCTTGGTTCGCCAACTCTCTTATGGAGAAGAGCCTAACTTACAAAGCTATGCACGAGGTAAATGATCTAATTTTCTACTAGAAGAAACAGAGTTGGAACAGTTTGAGTTTCTTTGTCTCATACCCTAAGCATCTCATTAGAATACCCTGAGAGAGACTGCATTCTCAGCTTGGTTATACTTTTTTATGTGGAATGGCATGCTCTGTAATGTTTGTGCATGTAAATGTGCATGTACGATCCTTCCTGCATGATGTAAACCAGAGATAGGAAAAAGTTTCTAAAGTCTATTTTTCCTGATATTGTCCTTTGATATACCTTAGTATTAATTCAGGATCCCCCAAATATTGTAGAGAGGAATGCAGGGATTTACATTTTTCATAAATATGACCTCCATCCCTTCTGAGTCCAAGCAGACTCAGTTGGCAGGACTTTCTGATTTCTGCATACTATCCTTAGAACATCTTCCAGCTCCAAGAGGCCAGGACAGGAGAACAGAGCAGGACTTAGATCTAAGAAACGGCAACTCAGAAGGCATGTCCTTCTCCTTCCTACTCCAGAGCAGCCATGGTATTCTGGGGTGAGCTGTGCGTGCAGCAGACTCCCAGTTCCTCCTCCTGGGACAAGTCTGGGCATTATCCTTCTGCACTGGGCCCCGAGCCGCTCCACCACTCTCAGACAGTATTCCCAAGACTGCTGAGCAGAGTGTTTATAAGTCTCTGAAGCATTAGAGAGTTCTGGGCTCTTCTGACCTGATCAAAGCATCTTAGGAGGGGAACCAAGAAAGGAGCTGTGACTACTAGGAAGACTTGCAGCTGATGTGGAGACTTGGAGTTCCTGGGCATTCAACTCTAGATCACACCTCTGTTTAAGTCTCCACGGTAAGAACCAAAGGAAGGGATGCTCCTGGAATTGGACTAAAAGGATAGTGGCCTCACAGAGGGTGCTTGGAAAATCTTTTACACGCCAATGCCAACAAAGACTTAACATTTAACATCTCCAGTATTTGAGAACACAGCACTTTCTTCTCATTCAGCAGACTAAGCCAGGCAAGCATTTCTAGCAGAGATGGCTTCAGACAAACCCTTGGCCTCCAGCACTTGCGCTGCACCCAGAGAAACAAACATACCAGCAGGTCAGAGGATTCTGCGTCACAGAAGCCTAATTAAGGGTGTGAAATTAAGAATATGTTCATCAAACCTCAAAGAACTTGGAGTTGTCCATCCCAGAGAGCAGTGGTAACAGTACAGTTGCTGCCCTGTAAGCTTCTTGTGACTTCTCTCCATAAAGTGGGCTCACCCCCAAGCTCCACAGAGATTGTTAAATAGACCTAGTGTTAGCAATGCATATAAAAACAAATGATGAGTCTACCATTGGCTGGAAGGAAAGGTGCATCACAGCTGGCCTCTGAATTCACTGAACATAGTAGAGCAGAGCCATACCCAGGGTGAGTCTGTCTCAGTTCCTTGATCCTATAGGCTGCCCCAATGGGTACCAACATGGTGCATCCAGAAGGTGACTATTTCTGGGATCATCCAGACTCTCCTGTTTCCAGCCGTTATGAGGAACCAGGCAGAGGGAGAGAGGGGCAATAGCAGAAATCAGACGCTTGTTCTCACCTGCCCTTCCCACCAGGCACATTCAGGATGGGAGATTTTCTTCTACCAAAAGCCCCAGCTCTTGAAAAGTTGTCCCTCCTGTGTTCTGCCAACCACACCTGGGCTAGTAACCATGCTCACTGCTCATCGGGATTCTTCATAATCCCATCAAGCCTGCCCATGCCTCTGCAGATGGCCCCTTCAGCTGTCTCCACAAGCATCCATGTGTCCTCTTGTGGGTGTTAGGTAAGAGCCTATCAGTGCACACACCTTTACCCAGTATTGTCTCTTGACAAGCAGATTGCTTCCTTAATGGGACATTAGAAAATCATTCTAATATGACCCTCCAAACCACTTTATAGTACACCCAGAGAGAGAAATTACCAATTGAGTTCATTCCTGCCTCAGGATAATTCATTTATTGATGTAAAATATCATTCATTGAGGATTATACTATAAAAATCATCCATTCATTCAAACACAGATTTTTGATTATGCTCGTTAAATTTACATGGGTACTTTAATGCAGCATCAACTTTAATGTAGTATGAAATGATACAGTTTCTTCTAAAAGTTGTGTATCATTGTATATTTTATGATATTTATTATATGTTCAAGAATACTTTTTTTTTTCTTTCCAGGGGAAAATGTGTTGCTGCATCTGGGGACATAAATGAGATTTATTTATAAATAGCAGTAGCAATGCCCTCTTTTCATAATGCCTGCTCAGTACCCAGCTCCTTCTGGCTCATCGGCATCCCAGGGTTGGAGTCCCTGCACATTTGGCTCTCCATCCCCTTTGGTTCCATGTACTTGGTGGCCGTGGTGGGGAACATCACCATCTTAGCTGTGGTAAGGGTAGAGCGCAGCCTGCACCAGCCCATGTACTTTTTTCTCTGCATGCTGGCTGTCATTGACCTGGTTCTGTCTACTTCAACTATGCCCAAACTCCTGGCAATCTTCTGGTTTGATGCTGGCGGCATTGGCCTGGATGCCTGCTTATGCCAAATGTTTCTTATCCATTGCTTTGCTACAGTTGAGTCAGGCATCTTCCTTGCCATGGCTTTTGACCGCTATGTAGCCATCTGCAACCCACTGCGTCATAGCATGGTGCTCACCCAGGCCGTGGTGGGTCGTTTGGGGATGGCTGCCCTCCTCCGAGGAGTTCTTTACATTGGACCTATACCGATTATGATCCGCCTGCGACTGCCTCTTTATAAAACCCAAGTCATCTCTCACTCCCACTGTGAGCACATGGCTGTGGTTGCTTTGACCTGTGGTGACAGCAGAGTCAATAATGTCTATGGGTTGAGTATTGGCTTTCTGGTGTTGATTCTGGATTCAGTGGCCATTGCTGCCTCCTATGTAATGATGTTCAGAGCTGTGATGGGGCTGGCCACTCCCGAGGCCAGGCTTAAAACCATGGGGACATGCGGCTCTCATATCTGTGCCATTCTGATTTTCTATATTCCCATTTCTGTTTCTTCCCTCATTCACCGGTTTGGTCACCGTGTGCCTCCGCCAATCCACACGCTGCTGGCCAACTTCTACCTCCTCATTCCCCGATCCTTAATCCCGTTGTCTATGCTGTTCGTACCAAGCAGATCCGAGACAGGCTTCTTCAGATCCTAAAGACAGGAACCAAGATCAGGTGACTGCAGTTTCCTCTTCTCTCTCAAGTAAGTCCTTGGAGAAGAAAGCATTCAAATATGGACTCCCATTCCAAATGGGAAACCCAGTCTGAGCTGCGGGGCTGCATTTGTAGTCCAGGAGGAGTACACAATTCTGAAATGTCTGTTTATGACTGGAGGATGTTTGAATTGCAAAGAAGGTAAATCAACAATGATGTTGACAGCAGCAGCGAATAAGTAGCACTTTAAAAATCCCACACTTTCCACACAATTCTTATAAATACTCTCAGATCTTAGGAGGTATTATTGCTCACATTTTATGTATAAGGAAATAGGAAAAATTGCTTTATAATCCACATATAAAATGACTTAAGCATTCTAGCTCAGTATTTGATTGACATTTATAAGACCCTTAGGTGTCATTACTAGCCCTTTCTATTCAGTTTGTTTTCTAGACATACTTTTTTAAGTACATTTGAAAATCTTGCTCAATTCAAAGTCACAATAATTCCAAAAATATTTTCTGAGTTAATTGTTGCTAAAACAGATTTTAATAATAGAGAGAACACGGTGTTTTAGAAGACTGGACTGTATACACAGCTGGGTGAAGACACTACTTAGGAAACCCAGCATGGATTGACAAAAGCTATTGGATTAATGAGAAAATGACTGTATTTGCTCTGGGCCTGAAGTACATGAGGCTTCAAGGAAGAGAAACTGTCCTTTCCCACTCAAATCCCCCCACCCTGAGCCCTGACCCACCTGTGGGGTTTCTGTCCAAGAGGTATCAGTTTAAAATAAAGTTGCAGTTTATAAACACACTGGTTCTGAACTTGCGGGTTTTATTAGCTCGGTATGTAGAAAATAGCTGTGTTGGACAGTGTTTTTTGCCAACTTGACACAACCTGGAGTCATTTAAGAAGAGGGAGCTTTACTTGAGAAAATGCTTCAGATGGGCTTGTCAGCAAGCCTGAGGGACATTTTCTTAAAATTAATGACAGATATGGGAGGACCAGTCCATTGTGAGTATTTGCCATCCCTGAAAAGGTGGTCCCGAGTTGTATAAGAAAGCAGGTAGTAAGCAGCATTCCTCCATGGCCCCTGTATAGGCTTTTTCTTCCTCTGCATTTAAAAAGCCTCTAAATCCATCAAAAATCTCCAATGAAGCATCCCTAACTATGTCAGTAACACTCCAGGGTAGGCCCTATTCCCAGAAGTAGAAAAGTGGATAGAAGTTCTTTTGTGTGTACTTTCTGTTTTATTTTGTTGTGGTATATTTTTGTTGTTTGCTTTGACTTTTTGCTTTTTGTATTATGGGAGAGAGAGAGAGAGAGAGAGAGAGACAGAGAGAGACAGAGAGAGAGACAGAGAGACACAGAGAGAGAGAGAAATGGAGGGGGAAGGATAGTGTAGTGGAATAATTTTGTGTGCCTTGTGAAAATGTGTCTTTAACAAGGTGCTGAATGGCCAACCGCTAGGTAGGAAAAGATTAGGTGTAGAGAGAAGAAGAGGAGATTAATGGATGTGCAGGAGAGACACCAGAGGACACTGAGAGGAAACAGGAGGTATGAGATGAAAGAGAGGTAAAAAGCCAAGAGGCAAATTTATATTAATATAAATGGGTTTATTTAAGTTATAAGAGCTAGTGGGACAAACCTAAGCTAAAGGCCAAGCTTTCATAATTAATAGTAAGTCTCTATATTGATTTTTACGAGCTGGTTGACTACATATGGTGTCCAATGTCTGGCCATGTATATCCACATAAGGCCTAAGAAAGTTTAAAGAAAAAAAATTAGAACTTGGAGTCAAACATGGCTTCCTGGTGACCATGGGTAGGCTCAGTGGTATATAGATTTGGCTNGGCCCAGAGGCAGTGGCCAGTACCATGTGCCAGCACCAGGTGCTAAGCTGAGCCACACAGCAACAGCAGACATAACAGTTTAAAATTTGCCTCATATGGTCAGAGAACACTGCAGAGGCTCAGTAAAGACAGATCCAGAAGGAAAAAGAACTTCTAAATAGGTTTCAGTGTGTTTAAAAAATGTGCATAGGTTTAACAAAGAAAAGAAAATGACAGCCATAGAAAAAAGTAGTTTATAAATAATAAGATAAAGTCTATAAAGAAAGAATAAAATAGTATAAAAAGGATAAGCCATGTAAAGATGGAACACTGAAAGTCTGGATCCTAGTTGGTGTCTTGTTTAAATTTTTTGATTGCTGATGAGCAGACAAGAGCTGCTGAGAGACGTGAGAGAGAAGGGGAACTGCTAAATTAATCCAGCCTAGATATGTTAGGAATGCCTTAATTTTAAAATGGAATTCAAAAAATGTATTGCATTAGAGAAGAGGTTCTGCTTTTGTTTCCACAGCAAACAAAAGGCTGTGGGTTCATTCAAGGTTAAAGAGAATCAGGTTTGATAGGCAGAGACCTCCTGAAAATCTTGATTACAAATATGAAGAAATGAACCTAAAAAAAATTTCCCAAACAAACTACAAGAGCAGTGGTGTATATTTTTGTGCTCAGACATAAAACAAAAGATCATCTTTGGCTGGCAGTGTACAACACTTGTAACATGCTTGTGTTAATACAGATATGTATGCTTCCTTTGAAAGTCTGTGTGTTTTTAGAGCAAGGGGACCAGACACCAGTGAAAACAGGTGGACCAGGTGGACCAGCCTCTCAGAATGCCTCTGTTGCACTTCCCTCAGAGTTCTGCATCCAGAACAGCTTCAAAGTTGTTACTTGAGATGGTCCAGCCTCATGGGCCACCGCACTCAGGACCTTGTGTTTTCCCCTTGCCTGAGATGGTCCAGCCTCACAGACCACTGCACTTAGGACCTTGTGCTTTCCCCTTGCACAGAGGCTGAGTGACAAATATCATGGTCTCCCAGTATGTGACCATTATCTCAATTTTTCTCAGGTTCCATATCTCCCAGACAACAGGAAGCAGTCTAGAGAATACAACACCCACATTCCCAAGAGGTGGGATGGGTGATTTTTGATCATTTTGTGAGTTATAAATGTTTTCATCATTTGGGGGGGTGTGTTAAGTAAAAATAATAAGAAAAGAGGCATCTCTGCTGGCTCAAGAAAGTCCAGTTAGGTTAAATCAAACCAGATCAAAATGCCCCTCATTTTATTAAGAATGACACTCTTGGGTGGCTGAGAGCATGGTGGGGAGATGAGACAGCAGATAGCCCATGCAGACCCGAAAATCATGTGTTTCTCCTCTGGGACCCCACTTAAATACCCTGTGGGTGTGGTCCTGACACCTAGCATGCTGGGATTTGGAGTTCAGAGCAAAGCAACTTCCAGACCTGGGGGCTGGGATGGATTCCAGGGTCTAGGGGCTATGCTCCCAAATAAACAGGTTGATTAAAATTTTTTACTGGTCATGGTCAGGGAGAAAGCTAAACAAAAGAGATCAGACTCAAGAATCTATTTCTAAAGGAAAAAAGGGGAATATAGTATAGAAATGGTGAAATAAAAGAGTGGTCTGTTGAGTCTAATTTGAACAAACACTAGTC
Organism: Bramus lutescens; assembly: GCA_001685075.1. Lineage (NCBI taxonomy): Eukaryota > Metazoa > Chordata > Mammalia > Rodentia > Cricetidae > Bramus > Bramus lutescens. The sequence goes on along the minus strand of LOEQ01007231.1, from coordinate 30,565 downwards.
TAAAATGTTTTATATGGGTATGGATTTTTGTATATTGATACAAATTTAAGGTTATTTTTATTATACTGTATAAATGTTTCTCTTTTTGTTTAAGGTATTGTACCTATGTAGTTCATTTAAAAATGTAAAGTTTTAGTCCTTGAAATCTATTAAGAATAATACAGAAATACATGTTAATAGTTAGTTATCTATAACAAGCTTATAGTTATATTGTTTGTTTATATAGTTACAGATAATATATATACATATATTTATATATATTTTAGATAAGTGATTTTTTAAACCTTCAAAGATCTACAGAATATGGTATTTAAAATGCTTTAATAACATAAGGTTTTTCAAGTCAGGCAGTGGTGGCAGACACCTTTAATCCCAGCACTTGGGAAGCAGAGGCAGGAAGATCTCTGTGAATTTGAGGGCAATTTGATCTATAAGAACTAGTTCTAGGACAGCTAGGACTGTTACACAGAGAAATTCTATCTCAAAAAAAGGCTTTTCATGACAGTGAGACATGTCTGCTCTTGGGAGCACTATTTACTTTAATAAAGGATGATAGGGATTGAAGAACCTCCATATAGAGTTTGCTTTCTTTGTGGCAAAAGTTAGCCATTTGGGCAAGAAACTGCTCTTGCTTTGACTGTTGACAGCATGCTGTCCAAATGGACAGGACACAAAAGAAGAAAACTATGAAACTTTGCCAAGATAAGGTAGGACAGTCCTGTAAAATTCTTGCTTCACAGAAAATCTGTCATATATTTTAGGCCCATAGACTGCAGACAGATGCCCTAATGTTGCAGAGGAACCTTTGAGTGACTGTTCAGGCAGGTAGATACCTCTGTTGTTTTTTGGTTTTGCAAGTGGTTTACTCCAAACATCCTGTTTACTCAATAGTTTATCCTTCTCAGGTCTCTGATGGAGTTGAAGATGAGATAGTTTTAGTTATAGTTTTCTTTGTTACCAAATTCAGAAAAGAAACTTACAAAAGATATAAAATGTATAAGCTTGAGAGACATAAAACTTTGAGTTGTTTATCTAAGAGCATGTTCTAATGTCCAAAAAGATATTTTTAGGTTGGTGATGTAAGATATGATAAAAAAAATGATTTAGGTATAAAATTTTGGACTCAATAAGGTAGGATAGATAATATATTACTCTCTCCAAATTTGCAAAATGCATATGGACTGAACACTGTAAATATAATTCTTACTTGAAAATTATTCTTATTGTATATAGTTTTACTTTGTTAAAGTTAAGTTCCTTTTTATTTGGACAATAATTGGTATTATTGTATATAGTTTTACTGTGTTAGAGTTAAAAAACCTTTCCTTTTTATTTAGACAAAGAGGAAAATGTTGTAGGATAATTTTTTGTGTACTTTGAAGATGTGTCTTTGTCAAGGTGACTTTTGATTAGTTAATAAAGAGTTGAATTACCAATAGCTAGGGCAGGAAGGGATTGGGTGGGACTTCTAGGCAAAGAAAGAGGAAGAGAAGATGAATTAAGGCTTGGAGAGATGCCAGAGGACACAAAGAGGACACAGGAAAAAAAGTAAAAAGGCATGAGCAAAACAGATTAAAATGAATGAGTTAATTTAAGTTATAAGAGCTGGTGGGACAAGTCTAAACTATAGGCTGAGCTTTCATAATTAATAATAAGTCTCTGTGTATTTGTGTGTTAGCTGGTTACCCAAAGAAAGACTAAAGGACAGAGTGGAGTTGGGGGAAAGGAACAAACATATTGTATATGAATACTTCTAAAATAATAAGGATATTTAAAATTATTCAATTATTTCAGAGGTTCTCAATATTCTTAATGCTGCAACCCTTTAATGTTGTGGTGACACTCAACCCTAAAATTATTTTTGTTGCTACTTCATAATTGTAATTTTATCACTGTTATGAACTGTAATGTAAATATCTATAGGCAGACAGTCTTAGGTGACCCCGTCAAATAAATGATTGTTCAACTCAGAAAGGGGTTGTAACCCACGGGTTGAGAACCACTGATTTAGACTGACATAGAAACCAGGACCAGTTTTTACAGCTTAAATTAGGGGAGAAATAAGTGGGAGGCTGAAGCTAATCTGAGCAATACCAAGATTCGCCATCAACACTGAGTGACTGTAAAGGCTAAGGTACACTTGGATGCTTCAAGCTGGATGTAAACATAGTCAAAAGAGGAAATATACATGGTGTGCTAATTTAGATCTAAGAATAAAATGAGTATTTATCTAAAAAAGGCCATAGTATCCAATCTATTATGCAATAAGCAGTCAAACCTCCACATCACATCTAGGAAAGAAAAAAAAACATCTGCAAACCTCACAGAAGTAGAATAAAAATCTTTTCTGTGTTGTTTGTTTTTGCTGTTTTCTGTATCAGCAGAAATAATCACAGCTCATTGAAGGACTTTTTGGGTGAGCACTAATTACAGACATTTAAAGGACATATAGTCCTGGAGACTTGTTATGAAAATGTCACAGAGTGTTTCTGAAGAGATTTGGGCCTTGACCCACTGTAAACTAGTCACTATGGTTAGGTGGCAATGAGTTTGCAAGGAGTGTGTGCACATGTGTGCATTTGTGTGTATGTCTGTGATGTTTCAAGTTATCTACTCAGTACCAGAATTAATAAAAATCAAACCTACCTACCTATTTAGCCTTCAAAAACTTAATGTTGAATGTCGTCTCTGACTGACACTACATCTTTGTGGTTTCCATGTTTATTGGTTAACTTTTAACCATTGGAAATCTTAAGAAAGGATGATGTGGGGAGCTGGAAGTCATGGCTTTGGTAAAGGTCAATGACCTTGAATAGTGGATATGTCTCTTTCAGAGCACTGATATCAAGAAACTTAATACACTGAACCGTCTCCAGGGAGAATTATTCTGCTCTTTGGAAAATTATTTTTTATTTTCCTTCTTTTTCCTTTCCTTCTTTATAAATATCAGTCATACAAAATATAGAGTTTGATTATTATACTTTCATACACATTCTGTTCTTTTTCTACAATAAAGAGATAGTTTAATGAAGAATTCCATCAACTGTTTTTCATTAAGTGATATTGATGGCACAAAATAAAATTCTTGGAAAATATGGTAAGATTCTAAGTGAAAATTAGCTCAAGCACAAAGGGTTAAAACAAAGAGTTAAAAAAACCACAAAGGTTTAAACCGAATTTATTAATCAGTACTTACTATGCACATGTGTGAATGAACACACAGTGTACCCATATACACCAGTCTCACCCTTCCTTTAGGCCAAGGTGGTATTCCCAAAACACATCTTTGCTTAGTGAGTCTGCCACACTCTTGCTCAATGGGTCTTAGCAATAGGACTTCTAGGTTGTGTGTTTGCTGGCTTTTGAAGATTCCCGCTGCTGCCTATAGTTCATCCACTTGTCTAAATCATTGCTTGACTTCCTGTTACACTTTCTTGAGCTGTCTAACACATGTCCTAAGACATTTTAGGTATAAACATGTATGCAAGCATGTTACAGTAATTGGAGTTACATAATACTGAACCATATGTCACCTAATTGGCTAGTGTATGTCCCAGGGCTAATGCCACATCCCCAAATTCTTGCAGCAGTGATTCTCAAAAGGAGTAGCTTGGAACAATGCTTCTCAAATGTTGATGTATACGCAAACCACTTGGGAGGTCTGGTTAAAGTGCACTGATCACTGGAGTTTGGAGCTCCCAGGAGGCATCCTACTTGTTTGAGCAGCATGCTTTGTGCAGCAAGGAGTTACAAACCCTGGTTAGTCCCTACATTAAATTGAAGTTAAATCTTCAACATTCACACAAAGATTCCCTTTTTAAAATATTCTCTTCATTACTGACCATAGTGATATGTATTTATGAAGGATTTGACTTAACATAGATAATATGACAAGCCCTGTACTTGTGGTTAAGTAATTTTTAAAAGTAGTATAATAAATACCATAGTTTCAAAATTATCAACAAGGAAATTCAGATAGAGAGATACTAAATGGCCTGGTCTGAGGATAATGAATCCTTCTATTTAAATAACATGTTGGTAGGTAGCTTTTATTTTGCAAATATTCATGGGTGATATAGCAATCTACCATGTTTGGAAAATGGAGAATAATCTGGAAATCAATCTTTTTAAAATTATTTATTTTGTATTTTTTGAGAAAAGATCTCATGTGTTTCATGCTAGCTTCCTCAGTATAGCTAAGAAAACCTTGAACTTCTGATTCTGGTCATCACATGCTAAGTGACTGGATTACAGGCATGGATGTTTATGTCGTGCCAATGACTGAAACAATCATGGAAACACTAGAAGAAAACATAAGAACAACCCTTCAGGGCTTTGGAATGTACAGAACATTTTAGACAAGCCTCCAATGGAAACAGAAGGTAAAACCTGACAAATCAGTTTCCAGAAATCTGAAGATTTTGCAAAGGAATCAGTAAATGAAGAGACAAGAGAATGCTCAGAGCTGGAGAAGACATCAACAACCTGTACCAGTGACAATGGTTTAATACCCAGAGCATACAAGGAACTGTAAAAGCTCAATCGTGAAGCAGAACAAACTAAAACAGTTACATGATTAGGAGAGGGCAACAACCCAGACATTTCTCTAAAGAAGAACACAGGTGGGCAGTGACGGCAAGGAAGAAATGTTCCCCAGTGGTGATCATAATGAAAGTTCAAAGTGAACCTCAAGCAGCTATGGTGAGTCTGGTAAATGACTACTAAGCTATGCTTATGAGAAAAATATTCTTGTGTTCTATTGTATGGTAGGATAACCACAAATAAAAAGAATGTTGTCCATTTCACACACCTATAAGAAAGTATTTATAAGATAAATCAAATATTTGGAGACATTTAACTTGATTTGAGTATTTTATAATGATGTATACATATATCAACTTATTGCATATTACTGTAACATATAAATTTTAAATTTTATATATTTGCTAAAATAAACTTAATAAAATATAATAAAAGAAAATAAAGTTCTGTTATATACTCTCAATTATGGCTAACAAAAAAGTATCTCTATGTAAATTATCTCTATTTGATATGTGATTCTTTGCCATGGAGTTATGAATATGCTTATGTAGAAAAACAAATGAGCTCCAAAAGAACATGAAGGGCAGACTACACAAAGTCACAGACTGGAGCAACTGGCTTTGTAGTAAGAATAATCTCATTGACAGAAAGGATCACCACACATAAGTGTATTAAAACAAATGTAATAACTTAGACATAATATAGTAACCAGAAAACCCAAGAACCCCGACATATCGAAAAAAAAAATCTTTGTTTCTGATCGACAGAATCTAGGCAAGCTTTTCTTTCATCCAAAACTGAGTGAACTCCGGTACAGTTTCAGGGCAAACTGTGGCATGATATCATCACTGAGGCTAAGAATAGCTTTAGAGACAGAAAACTGGGATCCAATGAGGGATGAACCTATAACTGATTGATGTAATAGGAGGCAAATTATTCTCTCTCTCTCTCTCTCTCTCTCTCTCTGTGTGTGTGTGTGTGAGAGAGAGAGAGAGAGAGGAAAAGACAGTGAAAGAGAGAGGCAGAGAGAAAGACAGAAAAACAGAGACAGAAAGAGACAGAGAGACAGAGAGATAGGCAGAGGGAGATACACAGAGAAATGGAGAGACAGAGAGAGATAAAGATAGACAGACAGACAGACACAGAGAGAAAATACAAATAAAAATAAAATGAAGGTTTTGAGAGAAGAAAATATTGGTCTGTATTGTCTGAAAAAAGAGGTTAGACTTCTTGAAATAAGAATAGAATAGCCTAAGTAGCTGCACATCACTCCTTAAGGGATGTTTCCCAGAGCAGCTGAATATCCCTATGGAATCATGTTGGGTGTAGACATCCACAGAGGTCTGAGTCATCTTTATAAATATGTTGCATGTTATTCTCAGGGAAGACAGAAGAGAAAATAATTCAGAACTGGAGTACATGGATTGACATAGGTGGGAAAGTCTTATTTGTCCTGTCTTCTACACAGGCAAATTGTGTAGAAGATACTTTGTGTGTATTTTAAAAATAGAATCCTCAGAGTATTAAGACTGAAGAGAATAATATAGAGAGTCATGCTATAATGAAATGCTAAGGGGAAATAAGATATGAAACATAAATGCTTTTATTAGGAATAAAAGAAGCATATGGAAGGAAAGAAAATATTGAATGGAGACATTAAAGACAAAATTGAGGAGGTAGGCTGCTGGGCAAATGAACAGGAACTACAGAGGCAGGTATAACAAACAGAATACAAGAGATGGAAGAAAGAATCTCAGGTGCTGAAAGATATAATAGAGGAAACAGATTTATTGGTCAAAGAAAACAATAAATCCAAAAAATTCTTAACATCCAGGAAATCTGGGACACCATGAAAAGATTAAACCTAGGAATAATAGGGATAGAAGAAGGAGAAGAATTCCAGCTCAAAGGCACAGAAAATATATTCAACAAAATCATAGAAGAAAACTTTCCCAATGTAAAGAAGGATATTGCCATGCAGGCACAAGAAGCTTACAGAACACCAAATAGACTGGAACAACAACAACAAACAATCCCCTCACCATATAATAATCAAAACCCAAAGTATTCAGAATAAAGAAAGAACATTAGGAGCTGCAAAGGAAAAAGGTCAAGTAACATATAAAGGCAGACCCATCAGAATTACACCTGACTTCTCATTGGAAACCATGAGAGCCAGAAGGTCTTGGACAGATGTGCTGCTGATATTAAGAGACCTTGGGCGCAAGCCCAGACTGCTCTACCGAGCAAAGCTTTCAATCACCATCGATGGGGAAAACAAGATATTCCATGACAAAACCAGATTTAAACATTACCTATCCACAAATTCAGCTCTATAGAAAGTACTAGGAGGAAAACTCCAACCCAAGGAAGCTAACTGCGCCCACAAAAATACAGGCAACAGATAACACCAACACCAACAAAGAAGGGAAACACATAAACACTACCGTCTAAAAAATATTTACAATAACAGGAATTAACAATCATTAATTGGTCATTAATATCTCTTAATATCAATGGGCTCAATTCATCTATAAGAAGACACAGGCTAAGAGAATGGATATGAAAGCAGGATCCATCTTTCTTCTGTATACAAGAAATATACCTCAACCTCAAAGAGAGACATTACCTCAGAGTAAAGATTTCCCAGTCAAATGGACATAAGAAACAAGCAGGCATAGCTACCATAATATCTAAGAAAATAGACTTTAAACCAAAATCAATTAGAAGAGATGGAAAAGAAAACTTTATACTCAATCACAGGAACCATCCATCGAGATGAAGTCTCAATCCTGAGCATCTATGCCCCAAATACAAGAGCACCCTCATATGTAAAAGAAACATCACTAAATCTTAAATCGCACACAAAACCCCACACACTAATAGTAGGAGACTTCACCACCCCACTCTCTCAATGGACAGGTCAACCAGACAGAAACTTAAGAAAGAAATAAGAGAACTAACAGATGTCATGACTGAAATGGACTTAACAGACATCTACAGAACCTTTCACCCAAACAGAAAAGAACATACCTTCTTCTGAGCACCTCATGGAACCTTCTCTAAAACTGACCATATACTCAGGTACAAAGAAAACCTCAACAGATAGAAAAAAATTGGAACAATCCCCTGTATCTTATTGGGTCACCATGTTGGAATTTAACAACACCATTAATTGCAGAAAGCCTACAAACTCATGGAAATTGAACAGTGCTCAATTGAATCTTCCCTGGGTCAAGGAAGAAATAAAGAAAGAAGTTAATGTAATGACTTCCTAGAATTCAATGAAAATGAAGGCACAATCTATCCAAACCTATGGAACACTAAGAAAGCAGTGCTAAGAGGAAAGTTCATAGCACTAAGTGCCTACATAAAGAAAGTGGAGAAATCTCACACTAGCATGAAGCATGATTAGTAAAAACCCAGGGTCAGAAATTGGGGTTCAATCTGAAGATCTGAAAGCAGAACAGCCAGCCACTGGCACTTACCTTGACCTCAGTCTGAAATGGTGATCCTGTCTCCTGGAATCTGAGAATGAGACTGTGTCTGAGCTGTTTTCCCCTGTTTAATATTCCTCTCTAGGGCTGGGATTAAAGGTGTACACCACTGGGATTAAAAGGATGCACCACCCAATTTCTATGGCAACTAGTGTGGCTACTGGGATTAAAAGTATATGTCATTATGGCTACTGAGATTAAAGATGTGTGTTACCATAATCTGGTCTACAAGGACCAGTGGGACTGTTTCACTCTCAGATCTTCAGGCAGTCTTTGTTTATTAAAATACAATTAAAATGCCACTACATTAGTGACTTAACAGCACACCTGAACGCTCTAGAACAAAAAGAATCAGACTCACCCAGGAAGAGTAGATGATAGAAAATTATCAAATTGAGGGCTGAAATCAATAAAATAGAAAGGAAGAAAACAATACAAAGAATCAATAAGACAAAGAACTGGTTCTTTGAGAAAATCAACAAGATAGACAAATGCTTATCTAAACTAATCAAAAGTTAGAATGAGAACATCCAAATTAACAAAATTAGAAATGAAAAGGGGGACATAACAACAGACACTGAGGAAATCTAGATAATCATTAGGTCATAGTACAAAAACCTGTACTCCACCAAATTGAAAAATATAAAAGAAACGGACAATTTTCTGGATAGATACCATATACGAAATTAAATCAAGACCAGGTGAACAATTTAAATACACCTATAACCTGCAAGGAAATAGAAGCAGTCATCAAAGGCCTTCCAACCAAAAAAGCCCAGGACTGGATGGTTTCAGTGCAGAATTCCAGAACTTCAAAAAAGCTAATTCCTATACTTCTCAAAGTGTTCCACAAAATAGAAACAGAAGGGTCATTGCCAAACTCTTTTTTATGAAGCTGCAGTTACTCTGATACCAAAACCACACAAAGACTCAACCAAGAAAGAGAATTACAGACCAATCTCACTCATGAACATAGGTGCAAAAATACTCAATAAAATGCTGGCAAACTGAATCCAAAAACACATAAAAAAATCACCCAGCATGATCAAATTGGCTTCATCCCAGAGATGTAGGGATGGTTCAACATGTTAAAATCTATCAATGCAATCAACATAAAAATAAACTGAGAGAATAAAAGCATATGATCACCTCATTAGAAGCTGAAAAAGCATTTGACAAAACCCAACATCCCTTCTTGATAAATGTCGTAGAGAAATCGGGGATAGAAGGAACATATCTAGACATAATAAAAGCAATATACAGAAAGCTGACAGTCAACATCAAATTAAATGGAGAAAAACTCAAAGCTATTCCACTAAAATCAGGAACAAGACAATGCCATCCACTCTTTCCATATCTATCAATATAGTCCTTTAAGTTCTGGTTAGAGCAATAAGACAACAAAAGGAGATCAAGGGGATTCAATTCAAATTGGAAACAAAGAAGTCAAACTTTCGTTATTTGCAGATGATACGATAGTATATGTAAGTGATCCCAAAATCTCCACCAGGGAAATCCTACAGCTAACAAATACCTTCAGTAATGTGGCAGGATACAAGATCAACTAAAAACAAAAACAAAAACATAGCCCCTTCTATACACAAATGATAAAGAAGCTGAGAAAGAAATCAGAGAAACATCACCTTTCACAATAACCACAAATAACATAAATTATCTTGGGGTAACACTAACGAAAGAAGTGAAAGACCTGTTTGACAAGAACTTTAAGTCTTTGAAGAAAGAAATT
>LOEQ01007231.1:0-20766 GCA_001685075.1 Bramus lutescens | reverse complement strand
AGAAAGAAATTGAAGAAGATACCAGAAAATGGAAAGATCTCCCATGCTCTTAGACAGGTAACATCAATATAACAAAAATGGGATCCTACCAAAAGCCATCTATAGATTCAATGCAATCCCCATCAAAATCCCAATACAATTCTTCACAGACCTTGAAAGAACCAATACTCAACTTCATACAAAAAAACCCCATAAAACCAGGGATAGCAAAAACAATCCTGTTCAATGAAAGAATTTCTGGAGTTATCACCATCCCTGACATCAAGCTCTATTATAGAGCTAGAGTAATGAAAACAGATTGGTATTGGCATAAAAACAGACAGGTTGACCAATGGAATCAAATTGAAGACCCGGATATTAATTAACATAGCTATGAACACCTGATTGTTGACAAAGAAGCTAAAATTTAAAAAAAATGAAAAAAGAAAGCATCTTTAACAAATGGTGCTGGCCTAACTGGATGTCAACCTGTAGAAGAATGAAAATAGATCCATATCTACCACCATGCATAAAACTCAAGTCCAAATGGATTAAAGACTTCAATATAAATTCGATCACATTGAACTTGATAGAAGAGAAAGTGGGAAGTAGCCTGCAATACATGGGCACAGTAGACCACTTCCTAAATATCACATCAGTAACACAGACACTGAGAGAAACAATTAATAAATGGGGCCTCCTGGAACTGAGAAGCTTCTGTAAAGCAAAGGACACAGTCAATAAAACAAAAGGCAGCCTACTGAATGGGAAAAGATCTCCACCAAACCCACATCAGACAGAGGACTGATCTCCAAAATATATAAAGAACTCATGAAACTAGACATCAATTTTTCAAATAATCCAATTAAAAATGGTGTACAGAACTAAACAGAAAAATTCTCAACAGACGAATTCAAGTGGCCGAAAGACACTTAAGGTATTGTTCAACATCCTAAGCCAGCAGGGAAATGCAAATCAAAATGACTCTGAGATACCATCCTACACCAGTCAGAATGACTAAGATCAAAAACACCAATGTCAGCTTATGCTGGAGAGGTTGTTGAGTAAGGGGAATACTCATCCACTGTGGGTGGGAATGCAAACTTGTATAACCACTCTAGAAATGAGTATGGTGGTTTTTCAGAAAATTTGGAATCAACTTACCTCAGGACCTAGCAATGCCACTCTTGGGCATATACCCAAAGGATGTTCAATGATGCTACCAGGACATTTGTTCTACTATGTTCATAGCAGCATTATTTGTAATAGCCAGAACCTGGAAACAATCTAGATGCCCCTCAACTGAAGAATGGATAAAGAAAATGTTGTACATTTACACAATTGAGTGTTACTCAGTGGTAAAATACAATGACATCTTGAAATTTGCATGCAAATGTATAGAACTAGAAAAAGCCACCTGAGTGAGGTAACCCAGACCCAGAAAGATGAACATGGTTTGTACTCACTCATAAATTCATACTAGCTGTAAAGAAAAGGATAATGAGCCTATAGTTCACAGCCCTAGAGAAGCCAAATAACAAGGTGAACCCTAAGAAAAACATACATAGATCCACCTGGGAAGGGGAAATAGACAAGATCTCCTGACAAAACTGGGGGCATGGGGATAAGGGGAGAAGGGAAGGTGGAAGGGGAAGAAGAAAGAAGGTGAGGTGGAGGAGAACTTGAGGGAATGGGGTAGTCGAGATGGATAAAGGACAGAGATGAGAGCAAGGAAAGAGATATTATGATTGAGGGAGCCATTATAGGGTTAGCAAGAAGCCTGACACTAGAGAAATTCCCAGGAATCCACAAGGATGACACCAGCTAAGACCCTAAGCAATAGAGGAGAGGGTGCCTGAACTGTCCTTGTCATGTAGTCAGATAGATGAATATCGTAAATGTCACCGTAAAACCTACATTCAGCAACTGATGGAAACAGAGACAGAGACCCATAGTGGAGCACTGGGCTGAGCTCCCAAAGTCCAAGTGAAGAATGGGAGGAGTGAGAATATGTACGAAGAGGTCAAGACCATGATGGGGTCACCCACTGAAACAGTTTACCTGTGCTAACAGGAGCTCACCAACTCTAGCAGGACAGGGAAGGAACCAGCATAGAACCAAACTAGTTCTTCTGAATGTGGGTGACAGTTGTATGGCTGGGGCAGACTGAGGGGCCACTGGCAGTGGCACCAGGATTTATCCCTACTGCTTGTACTGGTTTTTTGGGAACCTATTCTCTTTGGATGGAGAACTTGCTCAGCCTAGATATAATAGAGAGGTCCTTGGACCTTTCCCAAAGCAATGTGCCTTATCCTCTCTGAGCACTGGATGGGTATGGGGTAGGTTGTGAGGGAATGTGGAGGGAGTGGGAACTGGGATCAGTATGTAAAATAAGAAGAGATAGTTTATTTTCTTTAAAAAAATAAAATAAAGATGAGACTGAGGAACAGACAAGGATTTAAACTGAGAGACAGAACAAAGGGAGATCTGAATCGTAAGGAAAATTGTAAAGAAGAAAAGATGTTGAATAGGGATAGGAATGACAGAGGACAGTACAGGGTAAAATCAGAAAAAGGGAAGGAAAAGAAGAACCGGCTGTTTGCATATAGTAGTGATTTAGCTGGCTCTGGGGGTTTAATCATCAAGAACTGCTTAAGGAAAACAGACTTGGGGATGCCCCAATGATAATTAAGGGGGCATTCGAATTGCCAGGAAGGAGGGACCAACAGCCTCTGAGAAGTGAAGGGCTGCTATAGAGCACGTGAAGTCTCACAAAGCCCCATGCTCAGAACATAGGACTAGATAGACATTATAAGGTGCTTCCTTAGAGGCCACCATCTACTTGGAGAGAAGCCTGGAATCTGGTTACAAGGCAGCATGGTTTTGTAAATGGACATGGACTCTACCTTTCAAGGATTTCAAGAGATCACAGTCTGAAAACTAGCTTATTTGTGATCATGGACCCCACGTAACAATTACTCATCCCCTAACAGAAATGGGACAGAAGGAGCAGGGGCCCAACCCCTCCTACACTTAGAGTTCACAGAGCAGCTCTTTGGATTGCATTTCTCTCTCTGTCTGACTCTTTCTCAAATATGTATGGGAGCAAAGTTAGCTATTCCTTACCTCAAGTGTTGCATTCACTTTCTGTGGCCTTGAGAAGAAACTCCTCCTCCTTGCTTGACAATTTCAATCCACAGAAAGAAGATAATGGAGGTATTTGATGGTTTTCAAAAATCCTTGAGAGAGCCTAATATGTAATCATCTATTTTCATTCATTTGTTGTTTTCTTCCTTCACTGAACAATATGAAAATGCTTGCATATTCTTCATGTAATCTATATGAAGTAATGAATAATGAAACATTTTTATCCTTTATTGTGTTTAACTTTTAATACTTATGCAATGTTTGATAAGTCATTCATTTATAAGAAGAAAGATTGCAGCGTGTGAAAGGAGTTTGCTAAAAAGTTTTAAACTCCTGCTGGCATTTGGAAAAGGGTTGGTTGAGATGGGTAGACTGGCCAGACAAAGAGAAGCAGAAGAGGGGGAGACATGATAAGGAAATTGGAAAAGGCATTTTCTAGAAACTTGGTATCAGGAAGTATTTTAATGAGATCCAGGGATGCAAATTTGGCTGAAGGGACCAAATGAAAGAGTAACTGGTATAAGATGCTAGAGATGCAAATGCAGGTAATAGGTGTTGTATCCTACTGTGAGGGCTCTGACAGTGGAAGTTATGACTTTCTTTTAAGTACATCGAAAGCTTGTAAATGAATTTTGTTTGTGATTGGTAACTCAGATTTCTAGAACAAATTTTATCCTACCCTTCAGAATGAAAAAATGTGCTGAAAGAGGTGTGGATGTGATAAAAATGACTTAGGGAACCTGAAATAAGAGAGGCACACTATTCATTAGCTATAAAACTAGAAAGAAAGGAAGCTGAGCATGGTGGTACATGTGCATTCATGAGGCCAAGGCAGGACCACAAGTTCAAGACCAGCCCCAGATACATGGTGAGACTTTGCTTCAAATCTTTTCCTCCACCAAAAAAGAATGGGAAGGAAAGATAAACCTTTCTTGTATTTTAGAGGTAAATTTAAAAAGGAGTTAAATGTTGCTTGAATAAATAGAGTTTCCAATATTGGTTCCTAGACATCTGGTGTGTTAAGAGAATCTGAAAATAAACAGCATTAATTTTTATATATCTTATTGCTTGTTCTTTGCTTCCTTAAAATTAAAATGATAAAAATTGTATATTTTTGACATTTGTGAGCATTAAATACTAAATGATGTGTATGTAGTGAACAAGAGTATCCACAAGCATGTCTATCATGACATATAGTTCATAGTTCATTACAAACACAGTGGGGTTAATGGCATAGTAAAGTATATACATAGTAATATATATATACACACACATGCATACATAATAAGTATTTATACATACACACACACACACATAAGAACACAAGATAAAGGTACTAGGTACTATTTGCTAAACTGATTCTTTTCTCTGTTCTTGTCCAGTATTTTTAAAACCATTTGATTATCTCATGTGAAACTATCTTTGTAGTTTAGGAACTATGAGCTAAGTTGGAGAGACCAGCTTTATCCACTGGTGAGATCACCAAGATGAACTCAAATGCTTCCCATAAATATCACTTTGCCAGAGATTTCTGTTCCTCCCAATCCTGCAGCCATTTAATGCCAAAGAAATACACAGAGGTCTACATTAATTATAAACTGGTTGGCCTATTACATCAGGCTTCTTATTCACTCTTACATCCAACATTAACCCATAATTCTTGTCTGTGCTAGCAATGTGGCTTGGTACCTTCATAAGTGAGGCATTCTCATCTTGCTTCCTCTGTGTCTGGGTGATGACTGTAGACTGAGCCTTTCCTATTCCCAGAATTCCCCTATTCTTGTTGCTTCACCTCTACTTCCTGCCTGGTTGCCCTGCCTATACTTCCTGCTTGGCTACTGGCCAATAAATGTTTCATTAAAATGATACAGTGACAAATCTTTTTAAAGTACAAGACCATTGTCCCACAGCAAGTCACCATAGTTTCATTCTGACAGCATCCCAGGGATGCCAGACAAGAATCCATGGATGGCCTTTCCCCTGGGATTTCTCTACATACTCACCATTCTGGGAAATGGTACCATCCTAGCAGCTGTCAAGGCAGAGCAGAGCCTCCATGAGCCTATGTAGTACTTCCTCTGCATCTCGGCTCTGACTGATGTTAGTCTCTCCATGTCTACTCTGCATTCTATGCTCAGTATCTTCTGGTTCAATGCCCCTGAAATTCTCTTTGATGCATGTGTAACACAGATGTTCTTCATTCATGGATTTGGAGTAGTAGAATCTGGAGTCCTAGTGTTCATGGCCTTCGGCAGATTTGTGGCCATCTGAGAACCTCTGCATTATGTGTTAATCCTCACTAATAGCCATATTGGAAAGACTGGACTAGTTGTCTTTGCCTGGGCAGTCTGTGTGGTCTTCCTGTGCCTTTTCTTACAAAGAGGCTATCATTCTGTCATTCCAATGTCTTATCATTCATACTGTCTTCACCAAGATATGATGCGCCTAGCCTGTGCCAGCACCATGTCCATAGCCTCTATGGCCTCATCGTTGTCATCCTCACGTTAGGGCTCGATGCTCCCATCATTCTCTTCTCCTACATAGTCATCCTGAAGACAGTGCTGGGCATTGCCTCAGAGCCCAGAGGCTCAAAACCCTCAACACCCGCCTCTCTCGCATCTGTGCTGAGCTTCTCTTTTATATGTCTCTCATCAGTGCCACCATGTTCTACAGATTTGGGAAACATTTATCATCAATTGTGCACATGCTCATGGCCAATAGCTACCTTCTCCCCGCTGTGCTAAACCCCATTTTCTACAATGCGAAGAACAAACAGATACATAGACAGGTCATCCAAGTGTTTCAGGGGAAAAAGAATAGCACCTAATGGGGCAGAGTTAAATCCTGGATACAGAATAAGTAGACAGTGGAAAAACTGTGAATTTTACATTTAGTAGTTATGGTGATATCAGTTATTCACATACATTAAAATAAAAGATCAAGAAAGTTTTTTTGCAGATAAAATATGATGATTCTTATTCTTTAATATATTTTAGAAAATAGGAATTTGATATGTGGTATCATAAAATCTAATTTGTTTGAGTAACATACTTTTTCTTCTTTGAAAGTGGAGATGAATATAAGCTATGGCAAATTGTTTAGCTGCATAATATAAATATTCATTCTTATAATGTTAAGAATTATTTTAACTGTGCAGTTGCCAATTGTCAGTTGTCAGTATTTTTTTAAAAAAGATTTATTTTTATTATTATTTATTATTATGTATACAGTGTTCTGCCTGCATTATGCCTGCACACCAGAAAGGGGAAGCAGATCTCATTACAGATGGTTGTGAGCCACCACGTGGTTTCGGGGAATTGAATTCAGGACCTCTGGAAGAAAAGCCAGTGTTCTTCACCTCTGAGCCATCTCTCCATCCTTGTCAGTATTCTTGAAAGTAAACTTTATTAAACTGATTGGTTCTCCAACTAATTTAAAATTATTTAATTTATTTGTCAATTAAGTAATAAGTACATCAATGAAGATCCATTAAGTCCTATAGTAATTCTGAAGAATTGGGCATGTAAAATACTCTTTTGTCCTGGGACCAGCCACCAAGAAAAGGCTAGCCAATTCCAAGATGTCAGCCCTAAACACATAGAAGAGAATTACCTCAGCATCCTGTATTTATAAACTTATGTATATGTGTGTGTGTGTGCGTGTGTGTATTTAATAATTACAATTAAAGAATAAGGCTATACATGTTGGAAGGAGTGGGAGTAACACAGGAGGAATCAGGAGGAGAGGAACAAGGAGAATGATGTAAATACAGTGATCATGTATGAAATTACCCCCAAACAAAGTAAACAAAATTTAAAAATGCTTTTAAGTAGAGGAAAGAATACTGTTATATGATCAAACTACATTTCTCTCTGTCTAGGTGTCTATGACATAACTAAATCAGATACATGTGTTGTTCTTTATATATGCCTTCTTCTACTGGTATTACTTCCTTTTAAATTTAATATATTTCTAGATTTTCTCTCACACAATTAGGGCAGTAATAAATGTCCCACCATTTCTCTCTTGACCAAATAAAAATGGACAATCTTTCTGTATACTGGGTGATCCCTGGTCTTTATATGGGGCAAGCAAAAATTCTCAGTAGAAGTGTTTTTATTGTCTGAGAATTTCATGCATGCATATGTTTTGAAAGAAATATACACTTCATCCCCTTCCTTAAAATCCCTATACCCATTACCACTTTTCCCTCCCAATTTCATGAGATCATTTTTTTAAAACCACTGAATCTGCTTAATATTGCTAACATATACATTGGTGTAGGGACATATACTGGAGCATATGTATCCAATAAGAGGCTACATCTCTGAAGAAAACCATCTCTCTCCCTCCTATAGTCACAAGATTGCCAAAAGTTCTTCAGCTAGGGAGAAAGGGACGTTATGCACTCTTCTCCCATCCATGCTTGAATTAAGCTAGTTTGCTTTTGTGTAGATCTTGTACATGCAGTCACGACAACTGCAATTTGTAGTCAATAGTCTGTCTTATCTGGAAAACACCATTTCAAAGCAGTCATCCGATGCTTTTGGCTCTTATAGGCTTTCTGTCACTTCTGAGATAGTTCACGAGTCTTGAGGGGAATGGGGATGATATATATGTCCCATTTAGGGCCAACCACTCCACAACTCTTGTTCTGTGCACACTGAGCAGTTGTGAGTCTCTGCATTAAACACCATTACTGCAAAAAAAAACTACTTTGATGAGGGTTGAGAGATGCACTAATCTATTGGCATAAAGATAAGTACATAGGAATATAACACCATGTCCACTTAGCAGAATAATAATAATTGGTTCTCCCCTAGAGTCTATGAACTATTCAGTCTCTGGTTCTTGGCCTGTTTAACAATACTAGAAATGAGTTTTGTTTTGTGGAGCAGGCCTTCTAAACCAATCAGAAAGTAGTTTGTTACTCCTGTAACATTTGCGCCACTACTACATCAGAGGATCTACCTTGCCAGGTCAGTTGTTATTACAGCTTGTATTCACATCTGAATCAGGTTGTTGATTACTGTTCTCTAAGAGTTCCAGTACCATGAAAGCCAGTAGGGACAAAGCTTCTGGGTCAGTGCCAGCCTGATTTTTCTGTGTCCTATAATTCAAGTATGTGGTGTCTTCAACAATAGGGTCTAACTCTCAAGCTCTGGAGGGTAAGCAAGAGCAATAGCAGTACTTTGTAATGTTCTGGTTATCTGTGGGGCTCCAATAACTCAAAAGCGAGATAAGCACTAGTTGGTACTAGGCTTTTAGTATGATAGTCTCTGGTGTCTGGGAATGGCATCACTCCTTTAATTCATTATAAGATAATTCCATTCAAGTTATTGTTATATTAATACACATTTTATGAAGTTTCTAAAGTACTAGGTCTCTGTGACTTTTTCAAGGGTCTTCAACATTAGTTATCTCTTCTTAGTCCCTTCCTCTATCTTGTCTTTTTATCCCTCACCCCCTTAACTTATCTGGCTCAATTATTACTCCTTCTCACTTAATACCATTTGTGATGCATCTCTTTCCTCCCTTTCAATCACTTTTCTAGACTTTTACTCGGTCCCTGATGTCTATGGGTATTCCAGTTAAAACACACAAATCTAAAGGTTCAGTGCTTAGATGAGAGAGACCATGTAGCATTTATATTTCTGAGTCTGTGTTACCTCAGTTAGTATAATGCTTCATTTACATACAAATTTCAAAATTTAAGTTTTCTTTATAGCTGAATGAATTTCCATCATACGTATGTATCATCCATTCATCAATTGGTGACTATCTAGGCTCCTCCACTTTCTGGCATTGGGTGAGCTAGCTGAGGCAGTGTTGGGGAGTTCATCTGGGTAGTAATGACGAGGGAAGTCTAGCAAGCTGACCAACCCTGCTACCACCCAGGCTCAGGACTAGGGCTGTGAGTTAGGCACCCCAACACTCACCGAATCTATGAACTGTTGGAGCATGAGAAGGGAACGAACCTACAAATTCCAAACAGCAGGATCTCCATGACACAGGACAGCAGGATATCCAAGAGGAACCCCAGTGAGAGCCCATTATTGATGGTGTAGCAGAAGCCAGAGGCCTTGAGCCAGATCAATAAGCACTGATCATTATAAGTAAACATGTATAGACTAAAGGGCAATCTGTGTGGCTCACTGGGCCATACTACAGATCCCATGACAAGGTTTTTTTCTTTTTTGTTTTTGTTCTTATTTTTGTTTTGGTTCTTTGTTAAGTTTTTGGTTTTTCTTTTATAGTAGGTTTTGTTTTCGGGGGAGATGAGTAGGAGAGGAATGCATGATGTGAAATCCACAAAAGAATCAAAGAAAGTAAAAAAAATCAACTAGCTTTCTTATTTTTTCACACATTTATTAAACTGCATGCTAAGCAAGTACTCCAGCTCTGAGCTATGTGATCAGACTGCCACATAACACTTCTTCGATTGTGAGACAGGATTTCACTGTGTAGCTCTGGAGAGCCTACAGGCTATCTGGTCTACACAGTGAACTCAGAGAGATCCTTATTTGTTCAAAGATAACTTTACAATGTCATGAGAAATACTTAATGGATAAAGGCCACCATGAATCTCTAGGAGAAACTGAGAAACACTGCAGTGAATTTGAGAGATCAAGTATACCATTAGTCTGAATAAACGTTGAGCAATGCTAGATGCACTGATGTCTAGACTTTAAATTTGGATTCTCTGGCTTCCTAACTCCATGACTTCTGTCACATGTCATCTACAACATGCAGACATCATGATGCCAGCAAAATCAGAGGGTTGAGAACGCAGTGAGAATACACCTTGAAAAGAATCTCCCTGGAAGCCAGGCTTATACAGGCTTTCCGCTGAACCCTTCTTTTCTTTCAGGATGAACTTGGTGTTGTTGAACTGGTATTTAGCTATTCCCTGAGACCTGAAGAAACAAAGCCCGTTAACTTACTAGACATCTGACTCATCCTGAAGTCTGGGGAGCTCCAAATGGAACACAGAGAAAAGCCAGTACTCTGGAGGAATTACAGTGTTTACCTGCTGGGCAGAGGCCAAGGGACACTG
Source organism: Bramus lutescens (assembly GCA_001685075.1). NCBI lineage: Eukaryota > Metazoa > Chordata > Mammalia > Rodentia > Cricetidae > Bramus > Bramus lutescens. The sequence continues at coordinate 10,583 of LOEQ01007231.1, read as the reverse complement.
GGTATCCAGGGAAAAGGCAGGCAGAAGGAGTACTGGGGAGAAGGGATCCCATGGGAGGCCTTTGACAAGGACAATTCTCATCTTGACTCTCCATTGTTTTCTTTGGTCTTCTGTGGTGCTCACTGCTTCTGGGAAGGGTCCTGAATAAATCTTATTTCTTTCCGGTGAAAAAACGTGTATCACCACACATAGATTATTAGAGAAAGTTAAATAAACAAAACGCAGGCGCACAGGCAACTGAAACAGGAAGTTGGGCTGATGCAGCCTCTAGAGCACTGCTACCCTAGAAAGGAGGAGCCAAGTCCTCTGCCAAAGTGTAGAGATTGGCCAGGTTTGCAAGGTGCTGCTAACACCGGGGGGCTTCTGCAGCAAGCAATGGGAGAGTGGAGGAGAAGGGAGCGTGAAGAGGAATGGAAAACTACTTGTATTTAGCAGAAAGAAGGGAGAGGTCCTATGCCATCTGGGCCTAGAGACAGCAGGTCTGGGTGCTGGGGAGCAGCCCTGCTGCAGGCATACAGGGTTAACACTGGCAGCTCGGCTACATTCAGATGAGAATCGCAGTTCACGTTCACCTTCAGTGAAATTTAAAATCTAAAACTCAAGAAGTTACAGATGCGAAAAGGAGCCACAAGGGTGGCAACCGATCTCGGATGGACCCCGTTGTTGATTTCAAGAAAAAAACTTTCATAATAGGCTGAGTGAGATAAACATTTTGAAGAAAAATAACCAAAACAAATATTTGCAAAACATGCAACCCTCTGTGAGTCCTGACTAATGGAAAAGTAAATAACTTTAGAAGATCATAGACAGTGTGATGAGGTGAGGTTGTCAGGGCTGGAGAGGGAAGAACGGTAGGGCATAAGTACATAAAGCCCTTGGCAAAAGGCAGGTTTCTGTCAGGCAGCCAAGAGAGGAAGGTGAAAGACAAATGGAGCAGTGGGAATTCTGGATCTTTGGGCTTTTCTTCAAATCAATAGGCAGTGATGCTGAGCCGTGACTTTGCGGCACTCAGGGCAGATCTAGCAGCTAGCGTATCCTGAGCTGTTTCCACTTTTCAAGCCATTCTGCTTGACTATGTCCACCTGCCCTCACCTGTTCTTTACTGAGGTTGTCACACACAGCCAGGCTCCTGTGCTCCATCATGTGGAGCTTATCGTGACCTCAGTCTCTGTTGTTAGACAACCTTTTCCCCACTGTGGTTTGTTTGTTTCAAAGTTTCATAATTTGAACTGAGATTTCACACATTTGGTTTTGCAGATAATTCCTGAAAACTCTGCTCAAGGTGGCTGCAGACACCTGGATGTCATGTCAATTAGTGCTTAGCTGTCCAGGACTGACAGTGACATGGCGAGTGTATGTTATACAGTTAGGATGAGAACAGGTGAGTGCTTCCCTAGTTGTTAGATAACAGAGAAAATGTCTAATGTAGCAATGGGATTCTGAGAGATGCCCACAGGTCTCATTTATACAACTACCCAGGGAGGTAACTGACACACAGACACACAGAAGAGAAGCTAAAGGGGATAGTCAAGACATTATCCAAGGGTAAGAACATGTTAACTTAGCCTGGAAGCCCATTACTGACTAGAGGTCACAGGATTTAGGATCGTCAGCCTGGTCTCAAAGCTTGTCAAATAACTCTTCATTTGAAGATTCTTGGAAACTTAAGGAATTAGTTCCTCGGGTGTATTTGTCTATTATTACGTGAACACAGGCATGCAATTGATGTGGTAACCTACTAGGTTGAGCCTAAGCTGCCTGTCCATTTCCCCTGGATGTGGAATGCTCTTGAGAGTAATGAGATAAATTGTGGAAGCACCAATTTGCCTGCTATGCAGAATCTTATCACACCCACTCCAAACATCCTTTCTTCCCTGGAAGAACTTCTAGACAGCAGCAGCACCCAAAAACAGTTCTTAGACTTTGTTATCAGAAAAGACTTGCAAGTAGATGGACAAGTACTCTTGCCATTAAGGCAGCAATGAAATGACTAAACGGACTCCACCCCTGCAAAAAACAAAACAAAACAAAACAACAACAACAAAAAAAAAACCAAAAAAAAATACCAGAGCAAACTAAAGATCATTAGAACCTCACCGTGTGTATCTCTGGGTGGGATATCTTGCACAGTCAGATCACCGGGTGATAGGAGGAAAGTGTCAATCAATGCGTGCTTTTTAAAAAAAATTTGCTCTCCGATTTGAGTATGTGATTTAGAGCAATTTCTTGAATTAACCCATGAAAACAGTCTCTTCAAAATTAGTTACTTTATTGAGCACACTGAGTACCAAGCACCCTGCTACACACCAAACATCTTCCAATATAGGGACATGTGCAGTAAGGTCAGTGAAGGGCAAGGAGGAAATCTTCAGGAATACTTGTTTTGCTGATTGAGTTTTGGTTGTTATTTTGCCTTGAATTCAGTCATACTCATTTAAGTATGCTAGCTAGAGTAATCTGGACATATTGGATTGGGCAGGATAAGCAAAGCCGATTTTTACTTTCTATACTTTACAGAACATATATTGTTTAAACCAGCATAATAAGCCCTTTGTTTAGCTTTTCATTTAAGTTCAAAATAGCTCTTTGACACAGGGACGGCAATTTTCTTTCCTACCAGCGTGGAAGTTAAGGTTGGAAGGGGTGAATGATGTGATCAAGGAAAAAAGTCTAGCAAGCGACAAACTGGGGTTTTCATTCTGTGCAATGTGATTTTAGAGCCACTGTTCGCCACTGTTTTTCTGTCTCTAAATGACATAACTCTAATGACACATTTTGCATGAGACAACAGAAAGGATTTTAGGTTATGCTTCTGGAAGATCCACCAGCATTTCCAGTTCTGAGAGAAATCACCAAATCAAAGGGGGCTTGTGTGATGTGCTCTCAGAGTATTCTGGGGCTTGTACACACATTCAAGGACCATGTCAAATCACAGGAAATGAGAAATTAAAGGGGAGGGAAGGAAAATCTTACAGCACAGGACACTGGGAAAGTCACTGCATAGCCAGTGACCTGGCAATACCTGAATGAGGGCAAAGCAAGCACTGCCAAGGTTGGCATGTGGCTCCCAGACTGGCAGAGGAGAAGCATCAAGGCAAATCTGTAAGACTCTCTGGGATGAGTGTCCATAGCTGTTCTCTTGACTTCAGTGCTCTGTTAAATCTGCTGCTAGGAGTCAATGCTGGGAAGATCCAGTTGGGAGCCCAAAACTGACTATATGGTGTTATATGATGTTGGATGAAATATTTTCTCATTTAAGTACTTAAGTCAATTGTTTTACATGAATACCTGCTGTATATTATCAACGTAAAAATTCACTCATTATAAATAATGCTTCTCGTCTTAGTATGACTGTATGTTTTGTTTAAAACATGCTTTAGTTTCACAAGGATAGTTTCCTTGGTCTCTGGAGTGCCTTGTTATTTATCAGGAGAAAGGGTAAGACATACTGAAGAAGCAGAAAAGCTATGTGCATCTGAAGGGTTAATGTGCAATTATTTAGTGTAGTAATAGAAACTACAAGGAAATTGAGCACCAAAGTGAGAAATTACAAATATTTAAAAAACATTCGCTTATATGGAAAGTGATTATGTCATTTTCTAAAGGCCTTATTTCCTGAACCTACACTTTCTATATAATGCATTCTGACTGGCAAGAATGCTTTCCTTCATTCTCTAGGTATGATCTCAAGCAACTATAATATGATGTTTGATATCAATAAGTTTGTATAATTTAGCAATCACGAGGACAAAAGGCAAATTCTTTGATTATTCATTATGTTGAGGTAGCTGTCTATAAGGAATATATGAAATGTATGTCCTAATTTTGTTCCACAGTCTAGGGTTACACAAAGTTACAAATAAATGATATATACTTGATATATATCATCAACCATAGATAGACCATTTGAACCATCAATTTGAAATCATTAAGGATCAACATGACAAATTTCATGAACACCTGAAATTAAAGTAAACATGCAATACCTACATGGAAATAGGTATGGAGAGAGAGACAGAGACGGAGACAGAGAGAGAATACCGCCTGTAGAAAAACTAAGAATTGAGCTTTGAGATGTGAATAGAAATGGACTAAGTGGAAAATTTTTATAGGATGGAAGGTTACTTTTAAATTATGTTAATTATTTTAGGTTACTCAAATATCACCAAGAAGGAAATATCCCAACAATTTTTGACCATCACACAGAAGAATCAACTTTGTAAGACTATTACCTCTCTCATAGTACCTTATAAATCAACAGGAAAGCAGTCTGAGCAGTGATGCTGGCTACATCCTACAATCACACAGTGGAGTCCCCTGCCACCTTCTTCCTTGTTGGCGTTCCAGGCTTGCAGTCCTCCTATCTTTGGCTGGCCATCTCATTGAGCTCCATGTACAGCATAGCCCTCCTAGGAAACACCCTCATCATCACTGTGATCTGCATGGATTCCACTCTACAAGAGCCCATGTGCTTCTTTCTCTGTGTTCTGGCTGCTGTGGACATCGTTATGGCTTCCTCTGTGGTACCTAAGATGCTGAGCATCTTCAGCTCAGGAGACAGCTCCATCAGCTTTAATGCCTGTTTCACTCAGATGTACTTTGTCCATGCAGCCACAGCTGTGGAGACAGGGCTGCTACTGGCCATGGCTTTTGATCGCTATGTGGCCATCTGCAAGCCCCTACATTATATGAGAATCCTCACCCCTAATGTGATCCTGGGGATTAGTGTGACCATCACCACTAGAGCTGTAATTTTTATGACTCCGTTGAGTTGGATGTTGAGTCATTTGCCTTTCTGTGGCTCCAATATAGTTCCACATTCCTACTGTGAACACATGGCTGTAGCAAAGTTAGCATGTGCTGACCCCATGCCCACCAGTCTCTACAGTTTGATTTTTTCCTCCATCATTGTGGGCTCAGATGTGGCCTTCATTTCTGCCTCCTATACTTTGATCCTCAGGGCAGTATTTGGTTTGTCATCAAAGAATGCACAGCAAAAGGCGCTGAGTACATGTGGCTCTCATGTTGCGGTTATGGCGCTGTACTATCTCCCTGGGATGGCGTCCATCTATGTAGCCTGGCTAGGGCAGGACAAAGTTCCGCTGCACACCCAAGTGTTGCTTGCTGACTTGTACCTGATCATTTCGCCCACCCTAAACCCTGTCATTTATGGTTTTAGGACCAAGCAGATCCGGGGACGGATATGGAGTTTGCTGTTGCTGGGCTTCTCTCACCAGGCCACTCACGGTTCATGAGCACAAAGCTTCCCATACCTTAAGTTCCAGCCGACAGCCATGAAAACTCTGAGATCTTGGACATGGACTGGTTTACAGGTGTGGAGCCTCCTTGGATAATACTTCAACTTCTCACTAGAGTTTGACAGAAGTAATTGTATTTCCTGGTGTCTTTATTTAGCATGCTACTATATTGAAATTTGGGCAGAGCATGTGTTTGTTATTTTGTTTCTTTATTTTTTTTAAATCTCTATTCCTACCTAAAATCATTCCCTCTGCGGATGAAAGTTAGTTTGTCCCCTTTTCCTTTCCTACGACTTTCTTGTTCCTCTCCCTGTGTGATGCTGTGCTACAAACTAGCTCTTGCTCTCTGGCTCACCAATGAATCCATTTTATTTGATACCTGTGTTTATTCTTGGAGCACAAACCTCCTTCACCTAACATAGATTTTAGTTTATCTTATGTAAACTTAAGGTCAATGGTGTTGGCCCCCTTCTAATGAATGAACTGTAAAAAGAAACCTGAAAGACAGTAATAAAAAAACCAATCCCGAATCTGGGAGGAAATTCCCTTCTGATAGCCACACAGTTTCATAGGGCAGAGACACATATATTTGATTCTTAATGAACTGAAAATCTTAATAAGACTAATTATCTGATATTAAAATTCAAAGTGCTAGGAGAAACTGCAGTAGCAGGTTGGTTAATTGTTCCCTTGGTTAGAATGAATTGTCTTCCACCTCTTCTGATTAGCCTGAGTTTTAAGTCTATTGGAAATATAATCAGTATAGTACTGACATAAAGATGGAAAAATAATTAATAGGGAGCTCAGACCTGAACTCAGAGGTATATTTGGTTAACAGATTTGACGTTGGTCATGGTGTGATGACTACTGGACTTTCAAATGCAAAAATATTAGATGAGACTCTTACCTTACACCACAAGCAAAAATTAACAGAAAAATATAAAGCAATAATTGGAAGACTGAAAATCATAAAACTAGAGTAAACATTTAACATTGCAGAGATTTCTTGGATATGATATCCAAAGTGTAGGTGGCAGAAGCGAAAAATAGATGCAACTACAAGGAGCAGAACTAACTTCGTGTAACGAAAGACAAAACGGAGTGCAGAGGTGCCATGCAGGATGGAAGAAGGTATATTTGGAACTGGATATTTAATAAGAATTCTTTACTTAGTAAATGATTAAATTCAATAATTCAACAACAACAACAACAACAACAACAAATCAGGCACTCAAACTGCAATCGATATTCCTGTAAAGGACATGTACAAGTGACCAGCAAACATATGCAAAGACTCTCTTTGTCACTAATAATTACAGAGATTAAAAATAAAACTACAGTAAGACAATCCATTTGACCCTAGGCATGATAACAAAAACTCAAACTAAACCACCCCTGCCATGTAGAAACAAACTTTGGGTGAAAGTGCAAACAAACTGAAATCTCTCTGTGAGTGCAGACTGTGACAGTAAAGCTGTGTTAGTGGGATGGGTAATCTATGAACCATGAAAAGCAGGGATAACCAGATGCAGCAATCCCACTTCAGATAATTCATAAACAATGGAATCAGGGGCTCTAAGCTTAGTTCTTGGCCCTCAAGTTCATGGCATCACACAGATGTGCAAACCGTATGAGACCTGTGAAGTATGTTCTGTTTTAGAACCTGCAACTTCATCCTTGGTCTTAGAAGCTTTGCACATTTTCAGAGATGAAATGTGGGTATAATGACAGCAGGTCCTTCAGAGGACTGAGAAACCAAATGTGGAAATCTTAAGAAAACACCCACTAGAGCAGTGTTTCTCAATCTCTGGGTCACATCCTCTATGGGGTTCAATAACACATTCACAGGGGTCACCCAAGACCATTGGAAATATGAGCTATTTATACTATGTTTCATAAAAGTAACAAAATTATAATTATGAAGTAGCAATAAAAATAATATTATGTTTGGGGGTCATCACAACATGGGGAACTGTATCAAAGGATTGCAGCATTAGGAAGGTTGAGAACCACTGCCTTAGAGGTTCTGGAATATTGAAGAATTAAAAAAGTAACCAAGGCTGGTCTAACACCAGGGCTGGTACAATGGCTCAGTGGGTACAGGCACTTGCTGCCTGACAACCTGAGTTCAGTTCCCAGGAGCTACATGGTGGAAGAAGAGGAATGACTCCGAGCTGCTATCTGACCTTCCTGTGTGTACCGTGGTATGGGCATCCCCACATACATATGCACAATAAATAAAAAGATAAGTAAACAGATAAATGAATGAAAAAAATGTACTAAGAGAAAAAAAATGAAACTTGGACCATTTGCTTTTTTTCTACACGTATACTGCATTATTAGTCAAATGTTTAGGTATCCTCTGGAGACTAGAAGACACAAACACTTTTCGCTCTCCAGGCTCCTGACTCCTCTCAGTCTGAAATGCCCAAGAGACTGCAGAGAAGAGAGGCAGTCTCTGGAGGAGTCGCAGTGTTTGGCTCCTGGGCAGAGGCCAAGAGCAGTGGTGTTCTGGGAAGACAGACAACAGAGTATCTCATGGGAAAGGGAGTCTCCAAGTGGGAGCTGTTTGGAAAGGACCACACTCAAAGTTACCCTATTGTCTTTGATCTCCTGTGGTTCCTGTGATGTTACTGCTTCTCGTGAATCTACATATTATTTGGTGTGAGACATGTGTAATAGGCATTCTTAACCAGAGAATGAATGCTACAAGAGGAAATTTATTATGTAATAATATTATGTAATAACTGAATTAGGAAAGAGTTTGAACTTAAAAAGTTTAAGGTTAGAACTGAGGATTCTAGTTCCCTATCCAAGTATATAAGTATAATGTGGCTGGCCAGGTCTGGAGGCATTATGGACACCTGCAGCTCCCTCTGGAAATGATGTGAGGGATGGCATATATATATTATCTATACCTATAAAATAGCTATATAGGGTTACTTGTGTCCAAAGCAGAGAAATGAAAAGGTAAGTGCAGCCCTGAAATGGTAAACATGTATTTTTAGAGATCAACACTTGCTTTGAGAAAACAGATGCCCTAGGGCAGAGTGAGATTGTTTTTGGGTGTCGGCAGAGGCACTTAGGTAGGGCCATGAGGTTGTCACAGGCAGCAAAGTGAATATGCACGCAGTATTCTTTCATCTGGACAGCATGTTAATTATGCATCCCTCCATCCTTTTATTTGGAATAAAGCATCATTTCACATCCTGTGATTTACTTACTGATGTTAAATGACTTGCCTAGGTCACTTTTCAGTGATGAACCCCACAGACATGCACACCTTCAGGGCTGAAGGACCAGTGTGAGGCAGGAAAGGCATCTCAGGAGATTTGGGTACAGGGTTTCTGAAAGAATTCACCTCAACAAGCAGCATGTTTCCGTGTGTTGATAGTGTAACCTCTATACCTTAGATTTCTGTATCTTATAGCATGCGTTTTTGAGTGGCCCAATGAGCTAATCAAAAAATAAGCATACAGGAAATGATGCTTAAGAAGTTACTGTATTCACAATAGATCTTTAATGGAAGTCATTCTTGATATTCTCAAGAAAATATTTAAATATTTTAAAGAAGAAACAATTAAAACAAATGCTCTTTATTTTGAAAAGACTAAACACACACATACACATACACACACACACACATGCAGCACACACACTAACAACACCAAATAAGAAGAAAAGCAAATAAAACCAACTAAAAAATGTTTAAAATAAATGAGGACTATCACTAACTCCAAACCACTGTGAGAATCTGGGAAATGGTGTGGGACAATTCTGTATTCTGTCAATTATGTTTTAAATAAATGCTGATTGGCCAGTAGACAGGCAGGAAGTATAGGTGACAACCAGACTGGAAGTAGAGGTAGGGCAATGAGAACAGGAGTACTCTGGGAAGAAGGCAGTTAACATATACTAGAAAAATGGGCTGGTATACGTTATAAGAGCTAATACAAAGCCTGAGCTAATGGGCTAATCAGTTTATATCTAATGTAGACTTCTGTGTGATTCTTTGGGGCTAAACTGCTGTGTGAACTGGGCAGGACAGAAATCCCAACAAGCAGGACCTCATGTTACAGGGAAGAGATAAGGTCCCAGTGCTGCAGACAGGAAGGTGGAGCAGGGTATAAGGGTATAAGGTAAGGATGCCCTCAGGTGAAAGGTGAGTTTATATAGAGCACCTTCTGGGTCAGAGGTAAATGGGTGTGGTCATTCTGGATCTTTCAGTTTTCTTCAAATCCATAGGCACCAAAGCTCAGCCCCAAATCTGTAGCATCCCAAACACAGCAGGGATTCCCAGGCTCCATTTTCACTATTCTTCTCAATTCTACTGTGAAGTCCTTCTCAGTGCTGACCTCACCTGTCAGCAGTGCTTAAGTCTGTGATTCTAAACAACGTGGATTTTATTTGACTGTGACATGGAACTTGTTCTGTAGTTCAGTCAGTATCAGTATACAACATTTACTATTCTGAAGGTTTTTCTTTCATGTTTTTTTTTTCTCAAAAAGACCATATGTGAATATCAAGTCCTAGAAAATTAGGTCTTTAGAAAATTCTGGAAGATTCTGCACCAGTGTGGGGTCAGTCATCTCTCCAGGAGTCAAGTGGATACCATGTGGTGAGGATGGAGACCCAGCTTATCTTATGTTTGGATAACACAGAAGATGTCTTTTCCTGCACATAGGACCCTAACACCGACTTTCACCATTCTGATCTATTCAATCATTCAGGAGAAAGAATTGAGAGCTAAGAAGAATCAGGACCCAAGGATAAGGATGAGACAACTTCTTAGGCTGCAAAACCTTTATTAATCAGGGGTTACGGACTTGATAGCCACTCAAACTAACCAGTCTCAAGGATTGGCAAATAAGCTCTTTTCATGGAGGGCTGAAAGGAAATATAAGAAACACTTCTTGGGCTGCATCTGAATATTAAGTTAACACCTTTCTTGTTGGGTGATATGGCCACGCCAGGCTAAGGCCTCAGACGATGCAATGTTAAGGCACTGTGGGCTTAAGGAAAGAATGGGGGACTTAATGTGGTCTACCCATAGTTTCCGAGGTCAAACTACCTGCGCATGTCCCAAGAGAAGAGGAATGGTCTGGGAGTGGCCAGAAAATGTGTTGAGGCAGAAGTGGAGTCTACCCAGAGTGCACTTGCCACATTTATTCTGTTCCCTAATCCAACTACATTTTGGTGTAGCAGTCAGGGTTCCCTGCCCTGTGGAAAGTCCCAGGTCCTCCCCCCTCCATCGAGGTCTAGGAAGGTGAACATCCACACACACTAGGCTCCCACACAGCCTGTACATGCAGTAGAATCAAAACC
>LOEQ01007230.1:31444-44692 GCA_001685075.1 Bramus lutescens | reverse complement strand
TCTCTCTCTCTCTCTCTCTCTCTCTCTCTCTCTGTGTGTGTGTGTGTGTGTTTAGGAAGTTTCTACAATCAATACATAATTCCTTTCTTGCCAAAGTACACAGGGAACCACAAATCAGATTCTAATACTAGTATAGTAGGACATCTCTTCATCAGCTCATTCTTCCTTCTCACCCATCAAGAGCCAAATTTCTCCCTGATATTCCTTGCTCCACTTAACCTAGAGTACACATAGTTGTACTCCACTAGAATTTGGGAGGACAGTTCCCTGACTCTGGCTGTATCCCGGGTTTTCAACTTCACTGACACATACATCTGGGATGTAGCTCCAACTCTGACACTAATTTGTTGTGTGGCTTTTAGGCAAGCCCCTTAACCTCTAAGAAGCTTACTTTGGTCATCTATCATGTAGAGTTATCAGTGCTCACCTTGCCTATCTCAATGGATAGAAACAACAAAATATGGCAATATGAAGGCTAGGGATTTGGGAAAGCAAAGAAATGAAGTAAATGTAAAAGGTAATTATTATTCTCTGTCCTTTTGCTTTATTGCCTACAGTGACATTTCTAAACCCATTCATAGAACAAATAAAGTCTATGCCTTACCTTTTGGGAACTTAAGAATATGAATCTTTCGGCTCCAATGAGCTTTTGCTGAAAGGGAGAAGGGCCATCTTTGTGTTTCTGGCAGCTTCTTTATTAGGTCTTAGCAGCTGCTTATTTCTTTCATATTATTATAATTTCATTTTGTCTACTTTCTGGAGAGCCTTTACCCACTTTCCTTTGAGGACAGTAGCTCTTGGTTGTTGTCAGAGCTGTGACACAGTGAGAAGCAAAGGCCTCATGCAGGCGTGAGCCTATTCCTTTCACTCGTGTGGGCAAAGGCAATTGACGGGCTGGGAAAAGCCTTTGTAAACTGAGGACAAGTGAACAATTCACGGTGAACAGGCTGACCTCCTCACCTGGGCAGCTTCTGAGGACACCTGCCTTGGATCATTAAGGCTTCTTGCCCAATTGAGATAGTGTGACTGCCTCCACTCGTGAGGATGAACAAAGCCAAGCATTGAGTGACTGGAGTGCAGAGATGAATACAATTTGCCTCTTCGTCCAGGCCAGGCCCAGACAGCTGCTCATGCAAAGGGGTTTCAAATGAACGTGTTTCTATTTAGAACGTGTATGTTTTGATTGAATTTGAAGAAAAGCATGAGGTGGCTCCCCCTTTGGAAAATAAATTAATTATGTACTCCTGTGTTGTCTGATGGTTGGAAGCCAGACATGTCCACAACAGCACTTCATGGAAAGAATTTTCTTCCCTGATGAACGTGGGACTCTTCTGTAGGACAACAGCTGGTGTTTTTGCAAAGTCACATGGCTGGTAGCCCAAAAGGATCTTTTAGGGAAACTTAGAACAATATAAATAACTTTTTTTGTATTTGATGCAGCTACCCCATGATTTTTTGTTATTGTTATGTTCTTCATTTTGGATGGTGTATTCAGAGTTTTTCCTATAGTACTTTGGAGCTTAGATACAGGCTCTAGGAAGGTGATTTGCTGTTGAGTGTTCAGTTAAATAGATTTCAGGGAGGCAAGAGCTGGTAGACCAAGTGACAACCCCAGTTATTGGACTGAACCATTTGCATTTCCATTCAGGTCATGCTGTCTCGGCCAAGCTGTTGACTTAGCACTGTTGTGACTTGGGTGGCTTTGACTCTTCCATTCAAGCTTTAGAAACATCATTGAGTTAACAGGCCACACACTAATTCACCCTTCTCCCTCCCTACTCTTCAGCTCTTTTGTGTTAGATAAGGAGGCCTTTCCCTGGTACAAAAAGGTAGCAAGCCTAAGGTTCCATGAGCAATGTGCCCCTTATACCACCCCCAATTTGGTCTTTGTGTGAGGCAGCTTTTGTTTCCCTCTAAGAATTAAAAGTTAATTGATACCTCAAATGGATGCTGGTTACAATACATTTCACCATCCAATGCAGTCCTGCATCCCATTAGATTAACCCTCTTCTGCAGTTCATTGTAAATAAACATCCCACAACAAAAAAAAATGCTTACCTACCTGAAGCATTGTATTCACTTGGATTCTGCAGTGAAGCTAAAATTCTATGACTAAGTCACTGGGTAAATTAATTTAGATTAATGACTCTTGGAGCCCTGTTTTCCTTTGCCTTTTCTATTTGTTGCAGAATGCTGAACAAGTATTTCCAAATGTCTGAATGTACCAGCCAATCCATCTCAACCCTAGAACTTGAACTGTGATGCTCCAAATTCTTCCAGATGGGTCTGGTGCTACAGCCCATGGTGGTATTCCAGTATCGATGAAATAAACATTCATGTGATCCTTATGATGAGAGTTTATTTTCAAGGACGAGAAATGTAACTTTTTTCTAACCATTGAAGAAAAAAAATTCCATGAGCTCAACTGAGAGCTCAATTCAATTAAGTTGAGAAATAAAGAATGCACTCCAGTTACTGTCATTAGAGGTACAGAGGAGATGTTTGAATGGTCTGATATGTCTTGGCAGAATTTGGATTGCAATAGTATGGCCTTGAATTTTGAATCTTAGAAGCATATAAACTGTTCTTCATGCTAACCTTTTTGGTTAGCTAGTTTCTATTGCATTTCAGGAAAGACCACGCAACAAGAGTAGTATTTGTTCCTTTAGAAGAATGTTTTCTTTTTCTCTGTAGATCAAGATAATTAGTTTAGCAATATGATGTCATGCTCCATACTTTTTGCAATATCACAATAAAATAATGACTTCTCCAAAGAAGATTTATGAATATAAATTGACGTTACTAGTCGTGTGAAAAGTGCATACCAAAGTCACAATGAGAGATTACTATTTACCTACTAGGATAACCTTTTTTTTAATCTGATTAGGAATGGAGCACCTTTCTACCATGTGTAAGATCCAAGGTTCAACCCCTAGCACCATAAAAAATGTCAAGAAATAGGGAGTCTTGGCCATGATGTAGAAACATGATCAACACAGAAACAGGCTAACATTTCCGGGCTTTTACACTAGTTTTATATAAGTTGGGTTTTATTTAGTGATTCTATTTCTAATTTCATGTCTTGAATTGATCTCATTCATCTGTGTTTTCATAGGTTTCATTAGGGGATTTATTCATATTTTCTTTCAAGATATTGAATATCTTCCTAATTGTTATTTTGAAGTCCTTATCTTGTTCTTCAGCTATATTGCATTTTTCTGGGCCTACTATAGTAAGGTTACTGGGTTTTGGTGGATGCATATTGTCCTGGTTGTTAAAGTTTGTGGATTTGAGCTGGTATCTAAGCATCTGGGTTTAGGATGATTGAGGTGATTCTAGGTGTTGATATCTGGTCTTGTTTTTGTTGGGTTGGTGTTCCATTTCCTTGGTGTCTGTTGCCCTCTAAAGATATAAAGATCTTATAAAAGTGTGGTGGCTGTGGGTTGCCTGGTAGGGAATACTTTTAGAGGTCAGTGAGTGGCAGAGTGGAGTCCAGTTAGGAGAGAAGGCTGAGAGGGACTTCAGGAGAGATCTAAGAGGATCCTATCCAAACCAAGAGGTGGTATGTAGACAGAGGTCTGCTTGTTTGTTTCTTGGCTACCCAGACATGAAATAATTACAGAGAAATTATATTAATTGCAATACAGCTTGGCCAATAGCTTCAGCATATTTCTAGCTAGCTCTTATATCTGAAATTAACCCATTTCTATTATTTTATATTTACCATAAGGCTTGTGGTTTACCAATAAGGTTCTAGGGCAGGCAATGTTCTCCTTCAATGGCTACATGGCATCTCTCTGACTCACCTTCTTTTTTCCTCTATCCCTGCTTGGAATTCCCACCTCGCCCTATTCTGTGCTGCCATAGGTCCTAATCAGGTTCTTTATCAACTAATGGTAATAAAACATATTCACAACATGCATAGGGGAATCCTACATCACTTCCCCCTTTCTTTCTAAATAAAAAGGAATGTTTTAACTTTAACATAGTAAAATCACATATAACAAAAACAGTTATCAAGCAAGAATTATAGTTACAATATTTATATCTNTAAGTAAACAGGAAGTTCATTGTAAGCAACTTCCAAAACTCTAGAAATGACAGAAACACCTTGCTGCCTGGACAGTCACTCAAAGTTCTTCTGTAACATTGCAGCATCCATCTTCAGCCTCCAAGCCCATAGTATCTGGCAGACTTTTCCATGAAGCAGAAAATTTGAAGAGCTCTTATGCCTTGTACTGGCAAAGTTCATCAGTTGCTTTCTTTTGTGTCTTGAAAAATGTCTAGCAGTTCTCTCATGAATCAGAAACCATGAAGGATTGTAGCACCTGATGTGGGATTCCCCTCTGTATGCTGTGATTACCATTTATGAATAAAGAAACTGCTTTGGACCTATAGCAGGGCAGAATTTAGCTAGGTGGGGAAAACTAAATTGAATGCTGGGAGAAAGGAGGCGGAGTCAAAGAGAAGCCATGGAGCCACTGCCAGAGACAGACATGCCAGAACCTTGCCAGTAGGCCATGAGCCTCATGGTAAAATATAAAATAATGTAGATTGGTTAATTCTAGATATAAGAGCTAGCTAGCAATACACTTAAGCAATTGGACAATCAGTGATTTAATTATACAGTTTCTGTGTGTTTATTTGGGGAGTCTGTGCAGCCAGGAAATGAACAAGCAGCCTCTTACAACACTGACCTTCTTTAGGCAGCTTTAGCAGTCATTTTTCTATGGGTTCTGCATGTCCAGTTCATATAGCATACCATCAAGCAGTCTAGGAAGACCAGCTTCTTGCCTAAATGGCTTACCAACTGCATAAGCCTCTTCAATGCTTATCATCCTCTTGAAGTAGATTGGTGCTGCCAGGAGCAGATGTGTCTCATTGTCNAGTTCTTAAACATTTTAAATGCCATATTCCATAGGTCTTTGAAAGGTTTGAAGAATAACAATCCATCTGGAAATATATCTCTGTACATTTGGAAAACCTAACTAACATGACTATAAGCTTGACTATTATAGATGACTACTATTTTAGATGAGTATCTCTTAAAATGTATTTTTATTATACATTAAGTTTTTAAATAAGTTCCACAAACACAATACCTTAATCAAGAGCAGAAACATACATATAAGAAAATTGACCTTAAATTTGTATCAATAAGCCAAGATCCATATCAATGCAAAGTATATTCATCTTTATATCATATCCCCCTTTAAATGGAAATAAACATTTATAAACAATATTTGGGAACTTGGGCATAGTTCTCTCCAAACTGCTTCCTGATTTTAGTTGGGCAAAGTATTTTGGGGGAGGGGGGTTCACAGAGACCTTTCAGAATGTCTTGGTCTATAAAACCACATTAATCTAGAAGGTTCTCATCTCAGTGCAAAAAAAAAGCAGAATCTCTTTTCCAAAGCAACATATCCCTAGACCCAAAGTTTGAAGTCAAGATACCACTAAATTATAATACAACCAAATCAAATCGTCGGACATGTTACTTTACAGAGAGAGTACTTAGCTCATTCACAGTCAAAAAGTTCAAAGAAAACATAATGATATACATAATCCAGACTCTCTGTGTATAGTCTATCTTTATGTAGCTTATTTTTCTTTATTACTTTTATGCAAGTTTGATATTTATTTTATTTTCTCTACTCCTTTAATCTATGACTGGCTTTACTCTTTTATATTATAACTGTCTATACTCTTTTTCCTCTCTCTTCCACACTTATGTATATTTATTCAACACTGTGACCTACTTAGAGGCCTTTTCCATCTGGATTTGTCTTTATTGCTTGTGTATCAGTAATTATTTTTTGACCAGGAGTAGCTTTTTTTAATGGTAAGCAGACATGATTAGGAACAACTCTGCTCAGTCCAACATGGTAGAGGCATGTTCACTGCCTCTGAGAGCCATGCACATTGCCCCAGCTCCAGAGTCACAGGTCTGTGTCACCATTAAGCAATTTGTAACATGCTGCTCACAGACTCTGTTTAAATACTCAGCCTCCTGAAAGAGCCAGAGCTGTTTGTATAACTAGCATGAACCAGGAAGCCCTCTCCTAGAGAGGTCACACAGCCTTTGCTGCCATTGTTGAGTCAAGAAGACCTCTCTTAAAGGAGCCACAGAGCCCCTGCCCATTGCCAGCAAACAGAGCCCATCTGAAAAAAAAATTGGCTACCAAGAAACTGCGCTAAATTATTTTTGTGTGTGTGTCTATGTGTCTAGAATTTCTTTCCCAGCCCTCTCAGGTTTTACATGGATGTAGTCAGCCCACATTGGAGTGCCAATCTGTAGATGGAGACCTGCTTGTTCCTTCCCAGACCTGAAATAATCACACAGAAATTGTCTTAATTGCAATATTGTTTGGCCAATAGCTTAAACATATTTCTAACTAGCTCTTACATCTAAAATTAACCCATTTCTATTATTGTACACTTTACCACAAGGCTCGTGGTTTACTGATAAGGTTCCAGGGTAGGCATCTTTCTCCTTCAGTGGCTACATGCTTCTCTCTGACTCTGCCTTCTTTTCTCCTCTAGCCCTGCTTGGAATTCCCACCTTGCTCTATTCTGCACTGCCATAGGCCCAAAGCAGATTCTTTATTAATCAATGGTCATAAAACATATTCACAGCATACAGAAAGGAATCCCATATCAGTGGTGAGCAGCCTCTGTCCACATGGTGTCTTTAAAAGATATGGAGTGTGAGAAATTCAACTAGCTCCTGCAGCACTCAAGCAGACCTGAATCTCTAGTATACTAAACAGCACACAATCAAGTCCTGGCATACCAGAGACCCACAGAATGGTGCCAAATCCAGGGTGTTGTCTGCTTCCTGCTGATTGTCCATGGACACACTGCCAAGGCATGATGTCCCTTGTACTCCCTCACATGATGCAGGTTTTGCACTATTTGGATTTGTTGGATATGTATAATGTATCCTTAGGTGATTGGATGATACAATGTATATATGCCAGTGAACTTTCATATTAAACTAGATCTGCACCCAGTGCTAGCCTCCAAAGTCTGGTTCCTGGGTAATTTGTCATGACTTTGCTGCCTTCACCCTCCAAGCCACCAGAGCAATGCCCCACAGGGTGGGGTCCTGCATCATGTGAGGGGGAGTTAGAAGTGTAGTGGTGGGAGGGACTTCTGCATGTAGGCTGCAGTAAGGCAAATAATAATCAGAAGAGACAGGGATGGAAGGGGTAGACAGATTCTGTGCCTGAATCAGGAGTTAAGAGTCTCAAGTGAATGGGATTGTGGTGACAAGAAGCATACCTTACAAGCAGGCTGTTAAGGGCTGAGGGTAATAATAGAGTTATTATTATGGAGCATAGGAAGGACCATATAAATTACCTACTTGAGTCCCTGCCAGGTGTGGCCACTCAGGGTTCTGGGTAAGAGGTGTTTCTAGATTTCAGGAGATGACACAAAGGAATAGAGACGAACTGAAAGATGGTGATGAGAGTGTCCACAGGAAGAAGGAAAAATGAGTCTATGCCAAAGTTTGGTGGAGTCCCCCAAGAATGGGTATAAGGAAGATGGTATGAGAGGCTCTAGTAAACAATCCACTTGCTATAGGGCTTGAGATGAGACTGGAGAGATTGTAATGGAAGACAGGAAGGAGAGGGAAAATGTTGAACTTTTAAAAATGTTTCTCAGCCATTTGTATTTCATCCTTTGATTGTTCTCTTTATTTCTATGCCCATTTTTATTTAAATAAATTTTAATTGGAACATAATTATATAATTTACCCATTTCTTCCCTCCAGTCCCTTCCATGCTCCCTTCACTCTAAAACTGATAACTTTTCTTTAATTATTATTGTTATATATGTGTATTGTATGTATACATGTACATATACATACAATGTATATATGCACAAATATATATTAATACAACCTGTGAATTCCATTCTTGTCGTTGTTTGTTTCAAGGCTGACCACTTTGTGTTGGTCAGCCAGTGAGGGGGTTCATCCCTGGAAAGGTTAATTCTTCCTCAGCAGTCCTTAGTTGCTTGTAGTTCTTCGTCTAGTGATGGGACCTTGTAAGACTTACCCATTCCTCATTTGCATGTCTATTACTATTGTTATTGTTTGCATCTTATTTATGCATCCATTTATCTGAGAGACAGTCTCACAACAGACTTCCTTGGATTTTGTCTCTTGCAATATTTCTGCCCCTCTTCAATGATGTTCATTGGTACAGGAGTTGTGCTGCAAGTGTATCCATTAGGACTGGGTTTCCCCTGAACCATTGATCTGTGTGCACTGTGTCCAGTTGGAATATATTAAATGGCTTCCACTTACTGTTAAGAGAAGTTTCTTTGATGAGTGGTGACAGCTGCACTTACATGTGAAGATTTAGAATTTGGAACCACAGATGAAATAGGTTGTGTAACATTTGTCTTGCTTCATCTGGGTTACCCCACTCGGTATAATCTTACCTAGGCCCATCCATTCACATGAAAAGTTCATTATTTCATTTTTCTTTAGAGCTGAATAGTATTCCACTGGGTATATGAACCACATTTTCATTATCAATTCATCTGTTGGAGGATGTTTAAGTTGTTGCCATTTCATGGGTATTATGAATAGGATTACAATGAAGAGAGCTGAACAAATAGCTGTATAATAGGATGTCAAGTCCTTTGGACATATGCCTAGGAGTGGTATAGCTGGGTCATGTGGTCGATTTATTTATAACATTACTTAGTTTGCATTCCCGCCAACGGTGAATTAGGGTTCTCTTGTTCACACAACCTCACCAGCATTTGTTCTCACTTGTTTTGTTTACCTAAACTATTTTGACTGGGGTGAGATAAACTCCCAAAGTTGCTTTAGATTGCATTTCCATAGTGAATAAAAATGATAAAAACTTTTTATGGTATTTCTTAGCCATTTTTATTTCTTCTATTTGGAACTTTCTGTTTCGATCCCTAGCCCATTTTCTGTTTACTGTTGAGATTGAATTTTAAAACACTGCTCCTTTCTTTCCCTTTATTCCTTAAAAACCTCCCATATATAAGTTCCCATTCTCCTTCAGATTCATGACCTTTTTCATCAATTGCTATTTAGTACATATATGTATTTGAATATAATACATATTTGAATATAATAAATACATACATATATTCCAAAATATAATTTGTTGATTCAATACAGCATTACTTTGTCCTGTGGGACAATGGTCTTCTACCCTGTAAAGATTTGTAACTTGTATTGCTTTAATAAAACACTGATTGGCCAGTAGTTGGCAGGAAGAATAAATAGGTAGGGTGATCAAGCAGGAAGGTGGGGCAACTGGAACAGGAGAATTCTCGGAATCAGAAAGGCTGAGTCTGCAGTCATCACCCAGACACAGAGGAAACCAGATGAGAATGACTCACTGATAAAAGATAGCAAGCCACATGGTTAATACAGACAAGAATTATGGGTTAATGTAGGATATAAGGGCTAATAAGAAGCCTGAGCTAATAGGCCAACCATTTTATAACTTATGTAGGCCTCTGTGTGTTTCTTTGGGACCAAATGGCTGTGGGACTGGGAGTGACAGAAATCTCAGACAACAACTTCATATGTATATTTTCAGGGCTGGCCATTTGGTATTGGAAAACAATTGGTATGCTCTTCTTTGGGGAGGGTCACCTCTCATGCTCACAGCTTTATTCATTTGCCTACAGTTCTTTGTGTAGGGTTGAGATCTCATGGACTTTTCTATTTGCAGTTTGGCATGTTTGTTGGTATTCTCCTTGTTCATTGGGACTGTCTAGTCCATTTGTAAAATGTTCCATTTGTTTCCTTTACTCTTCTTGTTTTTTGGGTTATTTATATATTGTGACTCTTACTCCTCTGTGTAATGTATAGCTGTAAAAGATTCTCTCCAATTCTGTAGATTCTCCTTTACTCAGTTATTTCCTTAGCTCTGCAGAACCTTTTTAATTTTGGTCCTGCATGTCAATTGTTATTCTTAATTCCTAAGGACATGAGGTCCTATTTAGAAAATTCTTTCTGACACTTGTATTTTGCAGGGTACAGCATATATTTTCTTTAAATAGTTTTAGCATTTCAGGTCTCAAATTGAGGTCTATTTGAACTAATTTTTGTTAGGGTGATAGATATGATTCTAATTCATTCTTCTACATGATGCACTTTTAGTTAGGGTGTTCATTTTCTGAATGTTAAGTTTTTTGTGTGTTCTTCATGTATTTAGATACTAAAACTGTCAGATATATGGCTGGTAAATTTTTCTTTTAGAAGGCTGCCTCTTCACTAGAATGATGACATCCTTTGCTGCCTGGCTTTTACTTTTATTAGATCCTGTTTATTAATTGTTCTTGATGCCTGATATTCTTCATCTGCTTGGAGTTGAGTTTGTGCAGGGTGAGGGATAAAGGTCTATTTGCATTCTTCTACATACAGCTATTCATTTTTACCAGCACCATTTTTGAAGATGCTGTCTTTTTTATGTGTATTATTGACCTCTTAGTCAAAAGTCAAGTGAATGTAGGAGTGTGGGCTTATATGTAGGTCATCAATTCAATTTTGCTCATCAATGCATACATTTTTGTACTGCTTTTTATTAGTATAACTTTGTAGTTTAACTTGAAATCTGCAATGGTTCAGGATTGTTTTGGTGTCCTGGGTCTTCTGTGCTTCATATGAAACTTAAGATTATTTTTTTAAATTTTTGTGAAGAATTGAAATTTTAATGGGGATTATATTGAATCCATAATTGCTTTTTGTGTTAATCCTACCAGTCCATGAGAATTTGATTTTTTTTTATCCTTCTGGTTATCTTCTTCAGTACCATTTTCACTGTCGTGAAGTTTCATTGTCTTTCACTTTCTTGATTGTATTTATTGCATGAAATTTTATTATTTTTTGTGTCTGGTGTGAATGGAATTTTCTCCCTGATTTCTTTTTCAGTGTGCTTGTCTTTTGTGTATAGGAAAACTATTTATTTTTATGTATTAATTTTCCATTATCTGCTCTTGTTTTCTCCTTCTAGACCCACAGAATCTACTTTTTACTTTACCATCAGAACCTACTATACTTTAATATTACATACACACACATATGTGCTAAATATACACACATTAAATCTAGAAACTGCAATGAGAGACAGTTGCAACCTTTATATTTTCAAATCAAGCTTCTTTTGTTTAACTCCTTCTGCAGTTCCATTCATTATACTGAGAAAAGACACAATTTCCTCCTTACAGCTGAATAAAACTCCATTATGTATATAGTCTCTGTTTTCTTTATCTGTCTATTGATGGGCACATAGGCTAGTTCCATTTCCTGGCTTTTGTGAACAGTAATGTAGTAAATATGGATGCGCAATTATCTCCATAGTGTACTGACTGAGATGCCTTTGGTTATATGCCTAGGAATGGCCATACAATTGGTCCTTTGTCAGATTTATTTCAAAATGCCATGGTATTTTCATAATGGTCATAGCAGTACTTTTTTTCTAAAAAAAATTTACTTAAAAGTTTTTTTAATTTTCCATTCCAACCACATTTCCCCCACCTTCCCCCCACCAAACCTCCCATCCACTCCTCAGAAAGGGTAAGGCCTCCCATGGGGAATCAACAAAGTCTGGCATATCAAGTTGAAGCAGGACCAAGCCCCTCCTCCTGTATCATAGCTGAACAAGGTGTCCCACCATAGAGAATGGGCTCCAAAAAGCCAGTTTATGCACTACAGATAAATCCTGGTCCCAGTGCCAGTGGCCCAGAGACTGTGCTAGCCACACAACTCTCAAGCACATTCAGAGGGCCTATTTCGGTCCTATGCAGGACCCCCAGCTATTAGTCTAGAGTCGAGAGCTCTTACTAGTTTGGGTCAGCTGTTTCTGCAGCTTTCCCTATCTTGATCTTGACCTTCCTTACTCATATGATCCCTCCTCCCTCTCTCTACTTGGATCCCTGGAGCTCAGCCCAGTGTTTGTTTGTGGATCTCTGAATCTGCTTCCATCATTTACTGGATGAAGGCTCTATGATGACTATTAGGGTAGTCACCAATCTGATTATAGGAGAAGGTCAGTTCAGATACCCTCTCCACTATTGCTAGGAGTCTTAGTAGGGGTCATCCTTGTGGATTCCTGGGAGTTTTCTTAGCACCAGATTTCTCTCTAACCCTATAGTGGCTCCCTCTATCAAGATCTTTTTTCCTTGTTCTCCCTCTGTCCCTCCCCCAACTCAACCATCCCATTCCTTCATGTTCTCCTCCCCCCTTGCCTTCACCTTTTCTCCCCCAAAGCAAAAGTTCTTAACAGGGAATGGTTTTGCCCTCCAGCACGTATATAGAAATGTCTCACTGTATTTCTGATAATCACAGTTGAGGTGGGGAATTCTACTGGTATCTTGTTATAAGAGATGAGAGAAGAAGATAAACAGGGCAGTAAGAGAATCAATAAGAGCTTGCCAAGTCATTTCAGACACTAAGGAAAAGAGGAATAGCCACAATATCAGCCCTGTCTGTATTTATAATTATAGTATTTTGTTTCTCATGGATTTGGGGTCATTAATTATGATTTTCAGAATATATTGAAATATTATCTAATGTTGATTACTATGCTATATGGTATTTCCTAACATTCTATACCCAAAGCGAGTGCCTTTCCCAACTCACCTGAAACCAAGAATTATGCACTACAATGTGTAAGTAGTGCTGAGGATAAGAAGCATTGCTCTGAAGTACTAGATGGAGTACATCCATGGGAGGCAGTAGGGAGTTAAGAGTAAGCACAATCATCCACATCATAAGAGCAGTCTCTCTTCACTGTATTACTATGGCTGCACATGTTCTATGTTACACACATGTTGATCTATCCTTTGCTAAAGCCATCTTGAAAGCCACCAGACTATGTACTATGCTCCACCATCAGACTCACTTCCAGCCATGAATTAATTCTAGTTTTATGCATGCTGTGATAAAATAGTGTGACCAAAAGCAACAATTTCAGGTGACAATGCATCACTGAAGGACGTAAAGGCAGGAGCTTAACACAGGAACTTGAAAACAGGCCTGCTTGCTATTCCACACAGCATTACCTCCAACCATGGAACTCAGTTCCCAGACAAAGATGTACAGCAGGACTCATGGAGAATGCTGCTTCCCAAGTGGTGCACAGGCCAGCTAATACTCAACTGACTTTCTCATACAGTTCAGTACCACCTGCCTATGAATGATGCTTCTGACAGTGGGCCAAGCCCTCCTACATAAATCAACAATCA
>LOEQ01007230.1:18548-31421 GCA_001685075.1 Bramus lutescens | reverse complement strand
CCCACCCCAGCCAGATCCACTGGCCAATGTGATTTAGGTAGTTCCTCAATTGAGACCCTCATCTCATGCAATTCTTGCTTGTGGCACGTTGACATTTAAAAGTAACCATCACAGCTACTGGTCTGTACTTGTGTAGGGTCACAGGAATAGTACACCGTATTCCTCCAACTACAAGTTTCAAATGAGTTTTAGCATCTCAGGCTAACTTTGAACTATCTGTGTAGTGGAGAACAATCTTTTTTTTTTTTGGTTTTTCAAGACATGGTTTCTCTTTTTGGTGAACAATGTTGAACTTCTGATCTTCCTGCCTCTACTTTTCCAAGTGCTGGCATTATAGACTTGTTCTACTATGCCAAGTATATGTGATGTCAGGGATGCAATCCAGGGCTTTGTGCATACTAGTAGAATGTTCTACCAAGCAAGCAACTTATATCCTCAACTTAAAATTTAATTTTACTTGGAAACAATAAAAATTTTATCACATTTAGCTGAAAGTAGTAATATTAGTAATAGTAGGCATACACATTTGAAACTTAGAAAATGCTTTGCTTCACTATGAGACTCCAATAGACCATCTTGCCACCTATACCTCCTTATTTTAAAGCTAGAAAGATATGAATTTGTTTCTCCAGTTTTGCCTCACATGGGTCTTCGCCCTGGTTCCTAAAGCTGGCTGGGCTGCTTTAGCTCTGTCAGAACAAAGAGCTAATAAAGCCAAGGTCAGAGCTGCCTCCCCATGGGGAATAGTTAGTTTTATTTCTTCTTTGGGCCTCCCCTGCTTTTCTAACACTACCAGCTGGCTTTCTCTGGGCCTCCCCCCACAAAGGATGTGAGAAACAGGGAGTGTGACTGTGGACTTGTCCTAACACCAACACAGTTGAAGTCTGAATCTGTGCTAGAAGGCAAGCATGCACATACCAATCCCCATTTTACTGGGCTTTCAAAACAGATGATCAGCACTGATGGTCATATAATGGCTGTGCTCACAGTATAGATTATCATGATTTTCACTTTTCTGCATCCTACTGGTTTCTGCATGGTCCCATCAGAGAGGGGCAGCCATTTCTTGATGATCTATCATGGTCCTTGGGTATTTAAGACCATATAAACTGAACCTTGCCGTTGTCAGCAGTGTTAGATGCAGCACAAAGCTTCTGTACAACTTGTAGTCAAGGCTAAGTGTTGACCAGAAGCATCCCCTTATTGTTGTTATGATACATCTGGTACCTTGACTGCAAGGTATGAACAACAAAATCCTCTGCTATCAAAGATAGAGTCAGCTTTTCAGAGAGCTATTGATGTAGTTTCTATTGTGTGTATCTTTGAAAGCATACACCTCTCTCCCAGGGTGGTATGAATTTTACTCTTCAGTTATGAACAGAATAGCATCAGCGAAATTCTTCAGTACAGAGGCAGTTTTTCTTGGGACTTCCTAACTATTTCATTCACTAGTATCAAAACAAGAATGACAATGAGCTAATTATTTCTTTTTTTTGTTGTTTTGTTTTGTTTTTTGAGACCGGGTTTCTCTGTGTAGCTTTGGTGCCTGTCCTGGAACTAGCTCTTGTAGACAAGGCTGGCCTCTGCCTCTCAAGTGCTGGGATTAAAGACGTGTGCCACCACCACCTGGCTTGAACTAGTTATTTCTAAACATACTGCCTAAATTGCACTCGACTGTCAGAACAAGGTCTACTGATGGTTTTGGCGTCAGTTTAAGCTCTCAAGGCATTCCTTCTGAGAACCAGAAGCTTGGGAAAGCTATTCCACTTGTGCTTTGACTTCCTGCCTGAATGCTTAGCTGATTTGAACCAGGTCCTCTTGACTAATTAATCATAACCAAATGACGAGATTTTCCTTGTGTGTGTGCGCGCGCGCGTGTGTGTGTGTGTGTTTGTGTGTGTGTTTGTGTGTAGGGTGGGATGGTGAGGAAATGGGAGTAACAAGGAGTCATCTGTGTGGGTATATAAGGAGTAGGGTGTCTTCCTGATCATTTTTATCCACTAGAAAAATCAAATACACTGTGAAAACAAGCTTTCAGTGTTCTAGTAAGTCTTGTTGCTATGTAAAAGGCAGGCTGATACTTTTGTTGATGTATTTTTCTCAATTTTAAACAATGGGAGATAATTCTGTTTGCTTCCCAGCTGTTAGGGTTTGAATGTCAAATTACCTTATAGGTTTGTGTGTTTGTGTGTGTTTGGGGAAGGTTGTAGAATCATTGTGAGTGTAGTCAAGTTATGAGAAGTGAGACTTTAGACGAAGGCCTTAAAGATGCTATCTGCTTTTGGTTCCAGCAGAACTCTTTGCATATTGATCTGCCAAGACAGAAACAGGCCATTCTTCAACCTCCTGCTGGCATAGACTCAGCCCCTTCTGCTACCATTCCTTCCTCATGATGATGGACTGTACTCTCTGAAATTGTCAACCAAAATAGACCTTTCCCAAGAAAAGAAAAAAAAACTTTTAACCTTTTTAAGGTATCTCTTGAAGTAATAGATATAAAGAATATGTTCAGTGTGTTTAATGAAATCATACAGTTCAAGCTAAAACTTGAGGATATTTAGGCATAGATTTTTATTATGAAGAATTTGTGACACAGTAAAATAAATGTAGATTAATATAATATAAACCACAGTCTCTTTCATGACGGTTTCTCTTTCATCTCTACCTCAACTCTTCCCAACTATTTTGAAACAAACCCACCATATCTCATTTTCATTTCACATACATATGCATATATCACAGCACAACACAAACTCAGGATATTCATCAGGCTTTTTGCAGTAGAGAGGTCAAAAATTTGTAGTGCAATCAATCAGTTTGACAGCAATGTAAATTTTTAAGTACGATTCAATCTTGCATTTCAGCCAATTTCAAAAGAAGTGGGCTAACAGTATATACGATTTAGAAAATAGGTAGTCATAAACTCACAGGCACTGAGTTTTCCCTGAATCTTAATCAAAACTCAAGTCAAGTTATTTGAAACTTATGCCCCTTTTTATTCATTCAACACTGTCCATATATAGGTTAGATACCAAAATATTCCAGGATCTTTTCTACCTGTGAAGATCCTTTAGTGCACACTTTTTGTTTTAGGGTAAGATTGACTCTTTTAAAAGCAAATGCTGTTAAAACCTGATTCTGCAATCATTTAGACTGTTTTGATTATAAATAACAGAGGTTTAGTGTAGTTGGCCTAAGATAATCAAAACTTTCCTCTATAGAGGCTTGGATTCTCAATGAACCCAGAGGTGAGAATGTAGCCAGATTTTAGGAATACCTTTGGACCAGACACTCAGTAGATGATTGAGACTTTCCCACTTGTAACACTTTTGCCTTATCTAAATATCAGCTTAATTCGTTCTCTTTCTCCCTCCCTCCCTCCCCTCTCTCTTTTTCTCCCCCCCCCGACNAATGCCCAGAAAGGGAAGGGGAAGGGAGGCCAGGAAGACTATCTGAAAGGCATTCGCTGAAGTAACTACGAACAAATACTACAGAAGAGTGTTAAATTACAGGCATTCAAGCTTCTTCTTAACTTCTGTTGGAAAAGAGGCCAAATCAAATAGTGCTCAAAGATCTGCCATTTGTGCATAGATATTACTCTGGCAATTATTTCAAATGCATTATCTTCAGTTACTATCAATTGGATTATTAAATCTAAAACAATAAAAAAGAAACTTCACTGCATACTTTCATGAACACCTAACCTTCTTTCCCCTGGATTTCAAGTGTCTGCAAGTCTCTGAATTCAAGAGTCAACAACTTATTTTTTTTCTGGTTTGTTCTACTATTCACAATAATTAAGACAGAGAATCAGTGTAGATACCCATTTGCAGACTAATAGAAAAAAAAGGTGAGGTGCATATATGCAATACAGTTTTACTCAGCTGAAGAAAAATAAAATCAGGTCATTTTTAGAAAAATGAAATCATGTCATTTGTAGGAAAATGGATGGAACTGGCTAAATTACCTAGATTTGGTCAAACTGGCCAGATTAGCCAAATCTATTAGCCAATAAAGCAAATTAACCAGTCCAGAAAGACCAGTATCATATAGTTTCTCTGATAAGTGAAAACAAATCACCACCACCTTTGAGCTGAAAATAAGGTGAAATATTAGGAAAGGGGAAGGGGTCCAGGGAGAGGAGCTTAGGAAGGCGATTACAATTAAAGTCTGGTCTATGGCATACATGTAAATATTAAAGCAAAGCTCACTCATTTGCATAATTAATAGGACTAATAATTGGAACTTTTAAAATCTTATTTTTCATAAGGTTCTTGAGACTACAACAGGTCTTATTAGCTGAGTCTGCAGTGTGTATTTCAGCGGCAGAGTGCTGCCTCGTGCGTGTGAGGCTCTGGTTTCTACCCCTAGCACTGTAAAACAAAATGATACAAAGCAAAACAAAACAGAGAAAGAAATCAACTAACTCTTTGCTTTATACATTTAGGAGAATACAGTGAATGATACATGCATTAGTCCTATCAAAAAATAGCAAAATTTTGCCTTCAAATCATTTTCAAATACAATCCAAACACACTAAAATTTTGTGGTACATCTTTCCCATTTTTGTATTTTATATATTTGTGTCTTATAACAGTATGTTGTTGGAAATGGCATAGGCCATTAATATACTCGAATGAGTGAGTTGGATCTGGTGGCAGTTAAGAAGATGCAGGCTACATAAATTGAACCGTTTGTGTGTGTTTCCCAATCCTCTCTTAGGAAAGACATCTTTTGTGAGAAGAGGGGGAGGTTCAACTCTTCATGAAGGAGTCGTGCAAAAAAGGAGCTGATTTTCTATTTAGATTCACGAAAAGTCATTGAGAGGATGCATGTAAATAAGGGTTGCAAGGTCAGTCCTTTAGGCTTTAAGCCAGAATGATGCTTAACATTCCAGACCACGATCTTCTGCAAAGCGCCAGGACCCTCTTCAAAGGCCACCTTTGCCCTGCTCCCAACCTGCTGGTACAAGGTGGAAATTCCATTTTGAGACTTATAGTGAGAGTAATCAATACTGGTTTTTAATTATTTATTTAGCTTTATTTTACGTGCATTGGTCTTTTGCTTGTATGTACGTCTTTGTGAGGGGGTTGGATTGCCTGGAACTGGAGTTACAGACAGTTTGGAGCTTCCAGGTGGGTTATGGGAACTGAACCTGGATCCTCGGGAAGGGCAGCCAGTTTTCTGTGCTCTTAACTGCTGAGCCATCTCTCCAGCTCTTCAATACTATTTTTATAATGCTTTTATATTTAAAAATCACTTCCATATGCATTTTCTTATTAGATCCCATCAATCCATTTTACAGATAAGGCTATTGGTCTAAGGTAGAGCAGTAACTGCCATGGTTACACAGCCAGTAAGTCACAAATCCAGGATTCAAAGCTAAGATTTTGGCTTCAAATCCTGTCACATCCTGAGCATACCACATAGCTACTCCACAGGGCTACACTGTTGGAAACTCTCCAAGCCAAAGGATAGCATGGCTTCCTGCTTTGAGTGACAGAAGATTTAAAGATAGTGGTGCAAGGCAGGGATACGGTGTCACAGCCTTGAGTTTTGTTTGCAGAATGAGTGACCACAGTGGGTGGTGTTCAGATGCTTTATAATTACACACACACACACACACTTTGGAATTTGAAGACCTGCTGTACCGAGCCCATCCAAATTTGATGTTCGAAGAGCTTTCTTAGTATTTGTTTCTCTTGCATACGCCTGTCCTCCCTGTCTCACTGTGAAGTGGGAAATACACTGGATGTTAAAAACTTTCCAAAAGGCAGCTGTATCCCCACAACAGATCTAGGCCGTAGGTTGGAGGAGCTCCTCAGCACCACCTTTAAACACTAAGCTCCATTTCATGATCCAATTAACCGCAAGCTGGCAGTGTCTCTAGGAGCACAGTGCCGGTGGGAAAGAGGACAAGCGTGCAGCTGCAGTGTGGGGTTCCCTTACAAGTTTGAATGCTACGGGCTCTCCTCTGCCTCGTGAATGCTGCAGTGAAGATGTTGCTTGTCTGAATTTTACTACTGCTCAGGAGTATACCAGAGGCTCCCTTCTACTTAGATCCTTTCCTTTCAGATTCTGAAGTCGATACTTCACTGAGGACACAGCTAGGACG
Organism: Bramus lutescens; assembly: GCA_001685075.1. Lineage (NCBI taxonomy): Eukaryota > Metazoa > Chordata > Mammalia > Rodentia > Cricetidae > Bramus > Bramus lutescens. Next base: position 25,306 of record LOEQ01007230.1, on the reverse strand, counting down.
TGCCGCTGATGCTCCCTAATTTCTTCTTTATTAATTAAATGACAACCTCGTGGCACCCCTCTTTCTCTGGACAAGGAAAGTGGCGGCACTGTGCAGTCAGAATTTTTTTCACATGAATCTGAATGAAAGGTGGTTAAGATTTTAATGGGCGATAGTTGGAGCATTACGCTTACTTAATGGTCTTTTGAATGTGTGGCAGGGAGAAGAGTTTGCTTGATACATTCCTACCTGAACCAAACACTGTTATCTTCTTATTTCTTGCACCCTTTCCCACTCACCTGGAACCGAACACTTCCCTTTGTTGTATCTTATCTGGGAACGAGGAAATGCCACTAACTACAGGTAAATATGACCTCTGTGAACCAGCAGAAGCCTTTCTCAATGGGATGGCTTGAAGCTCTAGTTTGCAACGTGAGATTTATTTCAAAGTAACCTAATGTGAGTGTATACCTAACCTTAATCTGTTGGTAATTTCTGGTGATTTGTTATTGCATTTATGTCTCAAACTAAGAAATCCATATCATATAGATTTGCAAAATCATGGTCAAATTTTATTAAGATAAAGACTGAAATCCCATAACATTAAAAAAAATTTGTGGTAGAAAATACTACTACTATTTGCTTAATTTATATTCTTTGTGTCATCAAATTCATATACTTAGAATGGTACATGGAAAGATGAATATAGTTGTTGTACAAAAACATGGTTTCCAGGTAAAATACAGGATGCTTTCTTGAATTTGAATTTTAGATAACAAGTAACTTTTTAGCCTAAATTTATTCCATGCAGTGTTTGTGNTCTGTGATTCTGATTTAACTGGCATCCTGGACTTTTGCTTCCTAAATCTGGCAAGACTAGTAAAAAGCACTGCCATTTCCCCATGACACGAAGCCATCAGTTCCAATAGCATTCATTCTTACCACACGGCCTAATTGAAATAAGCCTGTTAATGATGAGCAACCGACTGGAAAGGAGTGCATTTTAGTGGGATCTCTATTAGACGGTCTATTTTCCAAATAATGTCAGAACTGTGTATAAAGCTGTATATGCTGCTATGCATCATCTGAGTTTGAGGATTCCATACTGTGATTAACGGGGGAGCAGCAGAAGGAATCTTGGAACAGTGTGTCCTCCAGCTGTGACAGAGAGCCAGGCTGCAATTAGGAAGACTCTCAAGAGCTTATCAGGCATATGTTTGGATTTCTTTTGCTGCTATTAGGAAAGACCATGATCTGTAAAGGTGATTAGTCCACAATACTCCACAGCTTCAGCCAGGATCAGAAACATTTATAGTGTTCCTTGAACTGCTTTTAATGTAAAGAGGATTGGGGGGATTATTCGATGAAAGGAGTAATTAATAATGAGAGCAGCAGCAGCACTCAGTATTTGTTGAAGGTCCAATATGGGCCAAGCATGGTGCTTGGCTGTTGGCTTCCTATTGGACTCTGGTTAATCCGAGTCTCTCACTCAAGCCTGCATTCTTAGCCAGTCTGCCGACATCCTTCCATGAATGAGGAACTTCATATAAAAATCTCTCACCTCAAAATGCAGCCCACATCTTCGCAAAGTCATTACACACTTGTAGTATAGATTCTCGGGGGAAAGAGATTAGTTGTGCTTGCAGAACTCACTAACCAAGCAGCATCGGTTTAGGGGCATTGCACTTTAAGTGGTAAGAAATAGAAGGAAATTTGTCATAAAGATTTCACAATTTTTTTCTTTATCAAATTAAGACAACCCGTTAGCTTTTGTACTGCTTTATACTAATTTGGGGTTTTAAATATGTTGTTGACACAGTGTTGTTCAGACATTTGATTAGCAAACTCTTAGATAATTTCTTTTCTTGACCCCAAGGTATATCACCTGGCTAAGGAAAAAGACAGGAGAAACAGAATTATCACAAAATCATTATCCCTGAAACTTTAAAATAATCCAGAGATTCATTGTACACAACACAACCTGAAACACACACACACACACACACACACACACACACACTGACACCATTCCCACCCACCTCTATTAAAAAATCATGGAAATGAGGAAGAGTTTGATCTTTTACAAATTGAGGACAGGGTTCTCTTGTTTTCCCCTTTACCTCTGAGCTTGGAGTGTTAGTACCCTCTGGGCTTTCCTCCCTTCAAAGAGCTGGCTGCAGTTTCTCAGCTGTCCCCTTTATCACCTGATCTAGGATAAAAAGGAATTGGGAACTTCTGGTGAGGAGTCTAAGTCTGGCAAAAGGGAACCTGAAGGCCTGCCCTCAGGTGAGAAAATAATCTTTAGGGCCGGCTGATTTCAGTTAGAGGGATGGTCTCTGATTACAGTATTTCCAAGGTATGTTACCCATGCTTTCTTCCTGGGACTTCGGGCTAGTGTCCTGCTCAATCTTCTAGATTGACTGAGGCTCCGAGGAGAGGGAAGGGATTCACTGTTTAGTTCCAGAGGCAAAATTAGATACTTTGCCTTCTGATTCCTGGCTTAACACTGACTCCATATTCTGCAGCCTTTTCTTTGCTGAGACAGTGTTGCTTTGTTGCCCAGGCTGATCTTGAACTCTTGGACTCCAGTAATCCGTTTGTCTGCATAGTTGTGACGGCAGATGTGTGCCATCATGCCTCACACTACTGAACAGCTTCATAAATGTCCTCAGGCTTAATCTGGGCACTCAGTCCCCCTTTTAAATGTCATCGGTAAGACTGTGACCATCATGTACCAAAGATAGAAACATGTCCACTGAGGGGCCTGCGATCGATGTATAACCTTCTGGGTTAGTGAGTTTATATCAAAGAGCACACATTTGAAGATTAGATTAGAACAACAATCCTCTTCTACCAAAACAAAGCAGTTGAGCATCCCCTATTATTCATAAAGAAGTATTGGGAGTATTCTGCAGGAAGAAGCTAGAAAGCTGAAGAAAGGTGCTATAGTAATAACCACAGGGAGGAACGGGATTCCAAAGGGAAGACCACTACTGGGAACCGTCCCCAGGTCAATTCGTAGCTTGAGAAGAGAAAACTCCATTTCTTTCTTTTTTTTTAAGGTAACTTCATTTAAAAAAAGGAAACTTTGAGACAAGGTATCACTCCATACTGGCCTCAAATTTGGATCAATCCACCTCCCTTGGTTTTTCAAATGTGCTTTCTTTAACTATATGTTCCGAGTGATAACAACTGATCCCTGATTTTGGCTTTGTTTTCCTTTAAAAAAATCTGAAACTTTTAAGTAAATCACTTGCAAATAGCTGGGGGTGGAGAGGCAGAAGACAAGCAGCATAGTTATTTAGTAATGCATACAGCAAACTGAATTTCTGTGACATTCTGTAGACCATTTGGTCAGGCAAGCAGGGATCAATAATTAACATTTCCCAAATGCTTTAAAAGTATTCATTGATCACAATAGCACATCTGTAAAGACATTTCCATATGAGAAGCATAAGGCTCTGATCTATTTAGATCAGACCACCTGATCCCCAATTGACAGCCCCCAATTGACAAATGAAGCATGTCATGTTGCAGACATTAGTATGTAAGTCAGTTGGAAATCTGGATTGCGTTTTCCCATAGTAGTGACATTTTTCATGATGGGTGGTTGCTTAGGATAACTGCCAAACACACATGCTTGCCTTTTAACTATACCATGAGTTTTCTTACAAGTGTATTTAAATCATACTGTAAGTGAAGGACAGTAATTCTGCTAGCTAGTATAATAGGCAAAGCAGAGGACAAGGCGCATATTTTTCACAAGATACTAGTAGTAATAATAACAGGTGCTCTGATTTAGACTGGAGAGCTCAAGTCTACCTAGTAACAGATTTCTCAAATTCACTTTGCCCCAGGCATTCCTCACTTGGGAAAGGCTACCTTACAAGACCTGGATGAGGTGCTGATAATTGGACAGCTGCTGTAAACCAGTCCTCTTGAAGAGTTATGACTAGTATGGCTAGTCTTTCGTTAAGGCTCTGTTTGTTGTGACTCTGAATATTGGAAATTGACCTCCTCTGCTTTAGTAGCATCCAGAAAAGTGGGGTAAGAGCCATGAAAAGAAGATTGGGATTCTGGTTTCTTTGGGTACTAGCCCCATGGCATTTACCTATATAACAGGCTAAAGAAATTGAAGAGGACTCGTGAAGTAATAAGGAATCATACTCTTGTTTTAATGATATGTGGTGTGTGTATGCGTACACACATAAGTCACTCAATATCCATGAGGTTTGGTTTCATAACCATACACACACAGATACCATTATCCTTAGATGCTCTGATCTTTTATTTAAGATGATACAGAAAGGCTGGGTGTTGGTAAAGTGCTTGCAATGCAAGCATGAGGTGCTGAGTTTGATCCCTAGCACCCATGTTTAAAAGGTGACTATGCTGGTGTGTCCCAGCACTGAGGATGCAGAAACAGTTAGATCCTAGGACTTGTTGGCCTGTCAGCTAGTGAAGAGACACTATATTAAAGAAGAGAAAAAGAAAAGAGGAAAAGGGTAGACAGTACTTGAGGAGTAATACCCAATGTTGTTCTCTGACCTCCACATAACAGCTGCACAGACATGTGCATATGTATACATATCCACACTCCTGCATAGACATGAACTTGTGCACATGCACAAAAATACACACAAATATAAGCCAAAAATATGGGACAGTATTTGTTAAAATATATGTGCATCTTCCTGCATGCCTTAAGCTATGTTATTTACAATACCTAATGCAAAATAAATGCTGCACAAATAGCAGTCATACTGAACTGTTTAGACAGTAATTACAAAATAAGTCTGAACATGTTTAGTATATAATGCTGCTATTTTCTAAAATGTTTTATTGTTTTTGTTTTTTGTTTTGTTTTGTTTGAGGGAGGGTCTCACTTTGTCTGAAATGCCCTATTTAGACCAGGCTGGCCTTGAACTCACAGAGATCTGCCTCTGTTTTCCTAGCGCTAGGAAGGGGACCATGAGGTCACTAATCATAGCTTCTAAAGCAGCTGATTTGGTGTCACAGGTACAGAGCCCATGGATACAGAAGGCTAACTGCATATACATAGAGATACATGCATATGAAAATAGACTAGGTGACAACTATAAAGAATGTAGTCTAGAAATATTAAGAAGGGAAAAAGTAAAATTTGCATATAATTCTATTTACTGATTACTGATATTTTGGCACATATGACTACTTTAGTTCAATGTTTGTATGTTTACACACAATTTTTAAAACATAGAATGAAGTTCGAAGCCAGCCTGGTCTACAGAGCTAGTTCTAGGACAGGCTCCAAAAAGCTACACGGAAAAACCCTGTCTTGAAAAACAAACAAAACCAAAAAACCGCCATAGAATGAAAATGGGGTTGGGGTGTATCACAGTGGTGGGTAGAATGCTTGCATAGCATGCACAACGCCCTGGGTTCTATCCCCAGCCCAGCACAGGCCAGGTGTGGTGGCTCATGTCTGTAATCCCAGCATTTGGAAGGTAGAAGCAAGAAGATAGGAAGTTCAGAGCTAGTCTGCGCTACGCAAGACATGATATTTTCCAAAGTCACTAAATTCTAATATTGGTTGGTGACTTTAAGAAAGTTACAATAGTATACTGAAGGTAATTCCCACATTAGTGAATGTGTATTTATATTTTTTAAAAAGCATACACAAGTAAATATAGATTCATGTCTGCATTTGTAGCAAATGCTTAGTACCCTATTTTATGACTAGACTGGTATTTAGTTAACTACTAACCAATTTAACGCACTGTATGGACAGTTAACTTGGCTTGTGTAGGTTCTGGAAAATTGCTGTATATATCACTTCCATTCATTGAGAAGCACACATAGGTAGCTTAGGGTCAGCCATAATGGCTGTATTTACACTGCGGAAATCAGCAAATGCTGTTTCTCCCTCCCTCCTTCCCTCCTTCCTATCCCAGAAAACGGATATATTGCATATTATGTGGATTACCGCCTTTTCGCTTCACTCACTGACGTGATCTTGACTAGCTCAACTGGTTTGGTGGGGGTGGAGACAGGGGTGGAAGAAAATCTGACCACAAATAATCACAATACTCAGATCTTGATAACATTAAAACCATTAGTGGATGATGCTCCTGTGGCTGAGTACAGACATTGTAACTTAACAATGATGTGTCAATAAGTAATAATGTGCTTTTGGAAGCCAAGTGTTTTAGTAAATAAATTAAATCAGCGTTATCTGTTAACCTAGCAACAAGTTTAAGATTGAACAGATTACAAATCGCTGGTAAAGCCAGCAGTAAGGAAAGTCTAAAAGAACACAAGCTGTGGCTTAGCTTTTTGTTGTTCCTGTCACAGAAGGAATGCTGACCAGGAGAATGGTCCCTGTGATCTCCAAATGTTTGCCCTATTTACTGCTGTACTTTAATCTGTGGAGCAACACCATGGATTAGAGATGAAGTTTCTGTGTTTGTTTGTTTATGTTAAGAGTTTCCTTTCCCTATAAAGTTCAGAAACCATAGCAAACAGTGCCAAGGGAGTCTGGTACCTACTTTGGGGGAGGCTTGTGCGGGCCACTTTACCACCTTGCTTTTTGCTTTGACAAGGTTGTAATGATAGGGCTGAAGGATGCCTTGCTGGAGATAGCTGAGTCGGTAAATTGCTTGCTTTACAAGCATGAGGACCTGAGTTCAAAATCCAGAACACACATGAAACAGTTCAAGTGTAGTAGCGTTCACTATAATTCTAGCACTGAGGAGGCAAAGGCAGGTGAATCCTCGTAGCTTACTGACCAGCCAGCCTAG
>LOEQ01007230.1:0-14047 GCA_001685075.1 Bramus lutescens | reverse complement strand
CACATTCAGAGAGCCCGGATTGATCACATGCTCCATCAGTCCCAGTCCAGCTGGATTTAGTGAGCTCCCATTAGATCAGCCCCATGTTCTACAGCCTAGACCAGTTTCTCAGGCATCTGTGTGACAGGGTTTGTAGCACTAATGAACAGGTTCGATATGACCTGCATGTCAGAACATAACATGGGCAAACTGACCTGCATCTTCAGTTACTGTGTTACTGACATAGAACATCTGTTGTGTTTTAGAGAAGAGAACATAAATGCCACGAGTAATGGGCTTTGCTACTCTAGATATAGTGTACCAGAACCAACTGAGTGAAAACATTACTCTCATGGCAAAATGTAGTCTGGAGATACAAAAGAACATTGGTATTTGGTGTCCTAGAGGAGGCCAATACCCATAACAAGCAGTGCTCTTAAACGAGTGACGCAAGTGAGCATTAGTCCTTCGCAGGGATGAGTCTTCTTGTTTGGTTACCCAGTGCCAAATGTTCAGTCCTGAAATCATATACATACAAGCAACACTAAATGGAGTCAGCAGGTTGTATTTATATATTTAGTCATATGTATAATGTGCGGTTTTAGGTGTATGCCACCATGCCCGGCCTTTTTACTTTTGGTTTCTATTATTTTAGTGTGTGTGTCTGTGTGTGTGAGTGTATGCCATGTGTGTGTAAGTGTGTGTAGGATAGATGTGTCAGTGTAAATAGAAATCCATTTTTTTTTTTTTTTACTTTCTGTCTCCCAGACAGGAGGGTTTGAAAAAATCTTGGGATAATTGTTATTTGAAATTCAGCTGTTCTGGGGTCTAAAAACGGGAGACAACCTGGAGACGAGGAGCTTGAGTGTAATCTACTATAGCCTTATTATGAGGGACAGCCCTATAAGGCAGTTGTAAAAAGTTGGGCAGGAGGGAGGTGTTGACAAGTTGAAACATACAAGCTCTGATCAGAGTACACAGGTAAAGGTAAAGCCCACCCCCAGTGGTTGGAAGCAACTCTCATTAACTTAGGACTAACTAGCTTTGAATAGCTTTGAGCAGCAGGTGGGTACACCTCTGGAGCCACCTACCTGCCACTCAACTGCTGTACAACTCGCAAGAACTGAGGGCGTCTTAAGCATTCCACCTGATAACCACACCGTAGAGTAAGGTGACTAATACTGAGAATGTCTTGAAATTAGCTACTGTACAGACTCCACTACTGCGGTTGCCTCCCATACTCCTAAAACACATTGGGGATGCCTCTAACTAAAATTCGTGTATTTCCCATGCCTTCTTTCATTACGCTTCTAGTGTTTCCCCTTCATTGTATTTTAGAAATAGGTTTTTATTTTTATTTCCCTTTATAAATTCTTCCAATTTTACCTACATATTTTTTTCATTAGAGGGCATTCTTTCATTCCTTTTTCTTTCCTTTATTAATTTTTCTTGGCTTTGTTCCCCTTTTCTTTCACTTTTTTCTTTTCTTTTTTGTTTTTGTTTGTTCATTTGTTTCTTGAGAGAGGACTTCTCTGTACATTTGGAGCCTGCCCCGGAACTAGCTCTTGTAGACCAGGCTGGTATCAAACTCACAAGGATCTGCCTGCCTCTGCCTCCGAGTGCTGGGATTTAAGGCATGTACCACCACCACCCAACCCCTTTTTTCCACTCTGATTTTTAAAGTTGTTTTGTATGAGGTTTTATTTGTCTTGTTTCTTTGTTTTTAAAATAACTCACTTTAAATTTTAATTCTGCTTCTTGTATTTAAATACTTTCTAGTTTTTTCACTAGTAAATCTTTTTCATCTTTTTTATTTTTTAAATCTTTATTGATCAGCTTGTAAAGGTGCTTGCCTCTCATGCTGATGACCTAAGTTTGATTCACAAAATCCATATCTTTCATTTCCTCAAATAAACAGTTTTAGACATTCTTGTATTACTTTTCTTATTTTAAGACTTATTACATGGGGATGGCTGTCAAGACGCATATTTATAAGAATAAGATTAAAAATCAATGGAGGAGAATAGAGAACCCATACAAGCATAGGCAAACTAATTTTCAAATAATAATGAAGTATTACCATTAATGGTATTTTAAGCTTTAATTGTACTTTTATTTTTAATTTATTTTTTATTATAAACTATTTGGCCTGTTAGCACAGGTTTATTATTACCTAGCTCTTTGATCTTAAATTAAGCCATAATTCTTATTTATGCTTGGCCAAGTGACTTGGTACCTTTTATCAGTGAGACAGTCTCATCTTCTCTGCATCTGGCTGGTAACTGACTCCCTTTTCTCTTCCCAGAATTCTCTTAGCCTGGTTGTCCTACCTGTACTTCCTGCCTGGCTACCAGCCAATCAGCATTTTATTAAACCAATGTGAGTGACAAATCTTTACAGTGTACAAAGGCATTATCCCACAACACAAAACAAAGTTTTCAAGGTTCTTGTCTAATTTAAAACTAAACAGACAAGTGGTTATTTTGAAGCCAAGCTGCCGACACCTGCTCAGTGTGTCTAGAACCTTGTCAACAATCAGGTGACACTTTATGTCAGTGAGATCTAAGTCTTTTACTTTGTGGGGGCAAAGGATCTAAGAGAAGTTGGTGAGAAGAATGTGATCAAAACATAATATATACAAAATTTTAGAAGATTAAAAAAAGAACAAAAAGATGTAATCATTGAATTCCAACAATGCCAACAAAAATAAGTATAGTGAAACAAATACCTAAGGTGACAGCTGTTGACAGATCTGTATCGTATTTAAGGGGTTAAGACTTTTTTCTTGTTTCAAGAGAATTTTTTTCTTTTCTTAATTCCTTTTCTTCCTTATGCTTTTTTACAGAATACAATATTTTAAAATTTTTATTCAAAATGTACATTGAGAGTCAAAATGTCTGAATATTCAGATTCTATGAAAACCACAAAACAAATACATTTTAAAGGGACAATTAAATAACCCTGTGAATTCACATGAGAGCATCCCAACATCCACTCTTTCTCTAGCCAACATCATTGTAGATCCAAACTTATCATCAACACCAGATATGCAACAATGAATAGAAAAGTTTATTCTGTCATCAAAGTTGGATTTAGATGGGAAAATAAATATAAACAAGTATAAAACAGGAGCATTAATTAAGCAAAAGGATAATTACAAATCAAGAATATAGCAGGAACTATGGTGTTGAAGATAGGAAGAGAGTACCATTTTACATGAATATATATAAAAATAACTTCTTTTAGGATATATTTCAATTTTGGCCTGAAAAATGTCAAGGAGCTTACTTTGTTGTGGGCAGCTGTTTTCAAGAAATCAAGCTATTCTGTCATAGATAACAATGTGGTCAGAGATAAAACTAAAAATATAAGGGAAACTAAAGCAATTATAACAGCTAATGATCCCATTTCTACTGGGAAATTAATAAGACAACTATCTAACAAAGATGAAGATTAATCAAAAGCTAAGCTGATTTGTCTTTTATCCATAGTTAGGGTGATCTATAGTCTTTTTTAGATTTCTAATTTATATTTTTTAATCCTTTTTATGTTTTGTTTAATTTTTTTGAGAATTTTATACAATATATTTTGATCACATTCTTTCCTCAAATTCCTGCCAGATCTCAGCACCACTACTCAACTTCATGTTATCTCTCTCTAAAAACAAAAAATATTTTTTAAAAAACAATAGAGTATGATTTCTGTTACCAACGACTCCTAAAGCCGGAGTTCTGCCCAGGAGTATAGTTGTTATACACAGTGTTACTCCATTGGGGGGGGGAAACAAAACTACTTTTCCCTCTCCAAGTCGCTATCAGTTGCAAATAGTTTCTTGGTTAGAAGTGGAACTTAGTGCCTACTTCCCCTTATCTGTACCGGGATTTTGTCTGGTTTGCATTTGTGCAGGTCTTTGCATGCGGTCACAATCGCTGAGAGTTCATATGCACATCATCCCTATTGTGTCTAAAAAATGCTGCTTCCTTGGAGTCATCCACCACCTCTGGATATTAAAACTCTTCCTCCTCCTCTTCTTCATAGACAGCAGAACCTTGAGGGGAGGCAGGTGACGAAGACATTTCATTAAGGGCTGAGTATTCCGCTTTCTTCTTCATCTACTCCACCACTGCATTTCTTCTTAAAGCTGTTCTTCTTATTCTCAAACTTTCTCAATATATAACTATCAGTATGGCTTTTGTTGTTCATTTGTTTATAGTCCAAACACTCCTGATCTCACTCCTGAGAGGAAGCTATGAAAGATTATCATTCCCAAGACATTTGTAGTCTTGACTTTCTTGCCTTTTGCTTTTCCTAGAGTCATCGGTTGCAGTACTGTTATTTCCATTCAGAGCTTGCAGCTTTAATTTGCTTACAAAATTTGCGTCTTCTAGAATACAAAACTTTCAAACTACACTCCTTGTGATGCAGATATTCTAGATAATTCATACAACAGGAGACCAAAAACCTTCCAATCGACAGATAAGCTAGAATGTGTGCATCTTAGTTTTGTTTCTTGCTGTTATAATAAAAACACCCTGGGGGGGGGAACAGTTTAAGAAAGAAAGAATTATTTGGTTCGTCATTCCAAATCACAATTCATTATTGCTGGCAGTCAAGATGTCAGGAACTTGAAGCAGCTGGCACATTGCATCTACAGTCAAGATCAAGGGACCATGACTCAGTTCCTGCATGTTCTTGCTTAGCTTGCTTTCTACACTCATGCAATCTGTGATCCTCTTCTCAGAGAAAGGTCCCACCTACTGTGGGCAGATCTTCCCATCTCAGCTAACATAATCCAGATAGTCACCCACAGACATACCCAGAGACTAACCTGATTTAAGCGATCCCTTATTGAGGTGCCCTACAGAGGTAATTCTGCGTTGTGCCAAGTCATAAGCCAATGGTTATATTTTCAGTCATGTTTATACATGTCCATTCTCTGCTTGATTTCTAATCCTAGCAAGTTATCATATAAAGAGCCATTTTTAAGTCAAAATAGAAATCCAACCTAAGTTTAACAAACAAAATTCAACTTGTGCGTCTTGCACTAAGATACCTAGTGAGAAATGATGTGTGCATCTATATTTAAATATTCAACACACCTTTTCCGGGGGCCTTTCTTTGTAATGACATTCTCAGTAGGGCAAACAATGTCCTGCCGGCAAATGGAATATTCTGTTTATAAGCCGTGTAAGGGTATTGAGGGATTTAGAATGGAAATGATAAACATCGAGCGATAAGGGCTCCATCTCTCTGTTAGGTTGCAGCTAAATAACACTTTGCGGTAGATCCCAGTTGAGGGAATCTACTGTAGTTTTGACTACCCACAATTTCTATCACATTTCCCAAGGTTAAATGTGTTGCCTTGAGGCAGCTGCTCAAAATGATAAAGGGGACACAGTAGGACAGTGGTGCTCTTTATAATGTTAATAACCCTTGATTCTGATATCCTGTGGAACGCAGGGGAAATCTGTTGCTTCTAGACTCTAAAAATCTAACTCAGTTAAGTGCACTTTATTACAATTTTTTTTAATTTGGCACAAGCAAGAGGACAATCTGAGCTCTACATATTTAGATAATTTTATTATTTATCTCTCCTAGATGAATTTCCACAGAATAATATGTGTTGTAAAATTAATATGATCTTTAGATGCAAAAGCCAAATGAAATATATGTACATGCTTATAGGATTCATTTTTATGATATAAACAAACGTGAGTAGTGATCTTTTATCCTATTCTGTGATTACTTGGTTAAGATTTGTGCCCCATTCGGCTTCAAAGGATCAGTGAGAACATCTGCAAAATGAATGCGCAGGTAACGGGAGATAAGCAAGTGGCAAGGCTAATCAAAATGGCAAGAATAATAAGCACATTCAGACTGCAGCTTAGCACAGGGAAAACCTTGGGGAGGAAGTCATCTGTATTCTCTACCCGCAAGTTTTTAAAAAGTAAAAATCCAAACAAATATATCGACTCATACATCTCTCAGGCCCGTCATTGTATTTTCAGTAGAAAAAAAAAATCACACAAATCTATCTAAAGATGACCACCTTGCTGCCACTTCATCAAGTCAGACCAGAAGAAGAGTGTTTGCCCCTGGTGGCCTAGCAGAAGACCTACCATTGGGGCAGAAACAGTCCTTCATTTGCATTAAGGACTGTCACGATTGTTGCAGGAGGAGCCCTTCATTATATGAGGAACTAAGCCATGATCGGTGCAAATACCCAATCGCACCTCTTTGTGGCTCTAAGTAGGCCATGTGGCACACATAAGGGCATCAGGAGATGCCTCCTGTGAAGCCCCCTGTATCCTAACACTAAGTCCAATAAAAGCTTCTCCCGAGTGGTTTTTTTTCTTATCTATTTTTTATCTTTATTAGTTGATTAGACTGACCAGGTAACAGTAGCGGAGGTGAGCTAGCAGTGGCAGCAGTGGCAAAAGCACCAAGAGCGCTCCTGAAGAGTCTCAGAGAGAGGGGGGAGGGGGCTGGACCAGTGGAGAGAAGAGGTGACGAAAGATGTGAAGAGCTGAATAGGAGAAACTGTGGGCCCCAGTTATTAAAAAGTTCTAGAGAACAAAATACCTCAGATATCCTGGTCTCCTAAGAGTTGTAACACCAGCCCCTGCCTAGGCCGTCTGGAGATTGTCCACTCCCTAGGCTGAGAGCTGGAAAACTTGTTTCTGTCAAGAGCTGAAAAGTTTGACACTAGAGCCTAGAGTCTGGGCCCTTGATCTATAGCACTTGACAGCACAGAGTTTGAGAATCCCAGAACCCAAGACCTATGCTACCACCACCCTCTGCTGCCACGACTGAAAATTACAAAAGCTGTCAGGTGTGATGGATGCTGATGGTTCAGTGTAATAAACTTCTGGTCTTTGTACCCAACACCAGGAGTCTCTGGGCCCTGAAACCTAAGTGAGCAAACCCTTACTTCTCAGAGCTCTCAGAACTTTGAGTAAGCCTCTTTGTCTATGAGTCCAAACTCTCAGTCTTAGGCACTTAGGTTATCAAAAGATCCTATCTGAGCAGAGAAAATGGGTCCCAGCCAGCTGGTTAGTAACTCCTTTCAAAAGCACACTGTCCTCCTCTGAAAAGAGTAAGTTAATGACGTACTACACTCGGAAGTCACTGCTCGGCAGAAAGCTTTTCTCCTTATTTAGTTTGTGCGTACTTTAACTCTCAGTAAACTCACAGGGTAGAAAATCACACTGCAATCTGAATTATCGTGATATAGCTTTAAGGACAGTTTGCCAAATTCTGGATACGTGGTTGAAAAAAAAAAGCAAGCTCCATGCCAGGTAGTGGTGGTACGGCCTTTGATCCCAGCACTCAGAAGGCAGAGGCAGGAGGATCTCTGTGAGTTCGAGGCCAGCCTGGTCTACAGAATGAGTTCCAATACAGCCAGGGCTGATGCACAGAGATAGCCTGTCAAAAACAAAAACAAAAAAAACCTATTTCCACAACACTTTCTCAAATATCAATTATCAATTCCTCTTAAATAATGAACTTTCTTTTCCTCAAGATGACAGTGCCACATACGGGATTCATTTGTTCTTATTAATTCATTAAATGTATTTCTCTTTTCTGCATATATGCTGCCCTGGTTATCATCTAGTTATCTCCCCAGCATGTGTTTATATGGCAGCTTAATTTTTATTTTAAATTGCAGCCATTATAGTCATTTCAATTGCATTTCCAGTGGCCGAATAAAATAACATCAGACTATCTGGGAACGAATCGCAGCTGAAGTAGCAAGAAGAATCTTAGGACAAGAATAGCTTCTGTTTAGTAAGAGCAAAGCGATGGAAACAGTTTTGAAAATGAGTCAAAGCTGGGAGAATCCATAAAGTTAACCCGACCGTTGTAGAAGGCAGGACTTGCAGAAGGCCATAGAATAACAGGAAGGAAAGGAGGCTTTGTAACGAGTCAGAAGTCAACTCCACCCATAATCCTAATATTTAGGTCTCTTTCTTTTGGAATTCTCTGGGCATTAAAGTAAGGAATTTTTAATTAAATGCCAAGATTTGCAACTTGGTCGGACTTCCCTCCTGTGGCATAATTATTCATTTTTTCTTTATTTCCTTCCTTCCTTCTCTTCTGTGCTACAAACTGAACCCAAGACGCCATGCATGGCAGGCAATGCAAGTGCTCACACCCGCAGCTCCTGCACTAAGACTCAGAAACAGTCTCCACCAAGCCACCTGACCCAGCACAGTGCCTCACACTTATAATCCTCGCACAGGGGAATCTGGGACAAGAGGATGGGGGATTCTAGTCCAACCTGAGATACTAATTAAATTAAGACAGATAGACAAAGAGAGGGAAAGACCCTTAATTCTTTTACTTCTGCACCTGCTATTCCAAAGTTCTGACTCCTGGAATCCAGAAGTCTGCCTGTGGCCCCACCCTGTCTCTTTCCATAGATTCCTTGTAAGCTTCAGATGCCATAGCTAATTACGTGTCTTATAAATAAACAAAAATAGTTATCTCACTTCAGGAGCAAAATACACCGATCACTGGTTACCTTTTTATTACTGATGAACTAACTTACATTCTGAAAGCTTAGGTAATTTTTCTGAGACCACAATACATGCTGAAGGGATAATTTTATTAAGTGGGAAAATTAGTGACCAGCATCTCTATGATGCATTAAAAGAAAGTTTTAAAATCTTAAACCCATAATTTACACCTTTCTCTCCTACAGTTTAGTAAGTATAGTATTTTTCCAAGGTCTCAGGGTGAGCTTTAAAAAATTATTTAGCATAGGATATTTTTAATTCTAACAATTGGGAGGAAAAGCAGAAAGTAATAATGAAATAATAATAATAAAATAGTAAGGCAGTTAACATTAATTGGTCATTTTCTAGATCTAGGAATGTCCTAATATAGGCAATTCACACGTATCTAGCAATTTAGTTTTTACTGCATCACTGTCCTGTAGCCTTATTGTAAATGGTATTTGTTTACTGGAAAGCTGATCAGTGGTATATCCAAACTTACCCAAGAATTCCCATTCTAAATCAGGGTTCTAAAGCCCTGCCTCGTAGTATGCTGTGTCCCAAGACATTCCAGTTTATTTTCTGGACATTCTACCTCTCAGAAAGATCTTTCTGATACTCTCTCTCAGAAAGCAACACCCACAGACTGAAAGAAAACTTCCATGGAAGGATGGCAACTCATGGAGTAATTAATAAGAGTAGGGCTCAAAGCCAGGAAAGGTGGCACATGCCTTTAATCCCAGCTTCAGGGGATCCAACACCTTCTTCTAGCCTCTGTAGGTACCGTCACCTATGTGGTATACACCACACACACATAAATATATAAATGCAAATAGTTTAATTTTGAATATTTTATTTTTATAATATTTAAAATATTAAAATAAATAAACTTTACTTTAAAAATGTTTAAATTTTGCAGATAAATTAAAACATCAATTATACAAAATTAACAAAAATTAACCAAACCTAAAAATCTATATGACCTAGTAGATTTATAAATGGCATTTGAAATGAAAGTTGTCAAGTATCCTGTTAAATTTTGCACTTTCATCACTAAATATATTTTATGCACTTAATTATCAAAAGTGAATAAAGAGTTCAACATTGGGGCTAGAAATATGGTTCGTCAGTTAGGAGCACTGGCTGCTCTTGCAGAGGACCTGGGTTCAGTTCCCAGCACCCACATAATGACTCACATCCATATGTAATTCCAGTTCCAGAAGATCTGATGTCCTCTTCTAATCTCTTTGGGCATCAGGTAACACATTTATACAAATAAATTTAATAAATATATAAATAAATAAAATATTTTTAATTTCATAAGCTCTAGTAAAGAAATTACTTCTTTCCATTAGAATTTAAAAAGAAAATTTACATAATGCTTATCTGGTATGCAGCACATATTCAATAAATGGTTGCTTATAAATAGCACATTACTTCTATAAGGTGATATGGGATCTGTACCAAGTAGGTTCACAGCTATAAATATGCGAAATTTTATATTAGAATCATTTCGGATAATAAAGATACTATTTCAAAACATTTTAAAAAAGGAAGGCACAGACTCCGTGAGAGAGATTTACCTTGACAGTCTATTTCCACCCCCAGTCTGATAGACTAATAAGAAGGGAGGGGTTGTTTAAACTTGGCAGGGCTATGTATAGAGTGCCACCCTGTGACTACTAAAAACTTGAGATGAAAAAGAGCAAGCTTGTGGTAAACATCCAGGGATTAAATAGTACAACTCACTCCCTGCTCTCTTTTCTCCCACAGATGACAGACTCTGCACATCAGCCTCTCACATACAGCGCAGGCGGAAGGGCATAGAAGTGGGTGTGGGAGGCGAATGTAAGGTATTCTACCCAGATACCCGACATATCTTTATAGGCCAGCCTTGTTACTTTTACATGGGAATGTTTTCACTGGTAAATTTATCATGAAGTTTTCTACTGTTATAGCACATGTTGTGATGACAGACATCCTTTAACTTAGCTGTTGAGCTCATTTTTGCTTTTCCTGTTGAAAATCCTTTGATGATGGGACTTATCCTCTATTTTTCTGCAATTATGGGCTTAGGTCAATGTAGCTACTTTTGTCAAGAACTTCATTCTATTAATAGGTGCTGTACAAATTCACTACAATGTTTACATACACACATGAATATACATGTGTATGTGTGTGTCACTTTGATCTATTGGCCTTCCATGAGTAGTTATAAATTGAATTGAGTTGAATGTTTATCAGAGGAAACCCTTTTCTTTGAGGAATTTGACTTTAACTTAAAACTGGAAAAGAATTTAGTAATAAATTTTAAAAATTTTGGCCAATATAACAGAGCTATGAGCTATAATATTGAATAAAAATTAATCCTAACCTGATCTGGTTATTTTCCTAACAGGTCTTACATAATTCTCCACACACAAGTTCTTCATGAGAGAAGCTAA
This sequence comes from Bramus lutescens, assembly GCA_001685075.1. Taxonomy (NCBI): domain Eukaryota; kingdom Metazoa; phylum Chordata; class Mammalia; order Rodentia; family Cricetidae; genus Bramus; species Bramus lutescens. The sequence goes on along the minus strand of LOEQ01007230.1, from coordinate 3,126 downwards.
GTCTATCCTTCAGCACCTTGGACAGTGCCCGACACAGGCATGCAGCTGTTTTCATTACCTGATCTGGTGACATAAAGGACTTGTGATAGAAGAGATAATTGGGAGAAAGAGAGGAAGAAATGGGTTGTTTGGATCAAACTGTAAATTTTTCCAATTTATGAGTTTTTGCCTGTAGAAATGACTTGATGTGGGTACCAAGGGTGGAATCAGGGGTGTTCCTATATGTGTAGATGCTGATAAAGTTCATTGCATCAACTTTTAAATGCTTTGAAAGTTTAATTGCTTGAGATTTTTCTCAATCAGGCGATATCAGGGCCACAGAAAAATACCAAAGGAAAAAGTAAGTAGAAATTTATGTAACTAAACCAGCAATTTTTCACAGCATTAAAGTACTGCTCCCTCTTTAAATATCAGTGAGATATTTCATGCCTAGAGCTCATTCCAGCTAATCTCCCAATCTATGGGTGAAACTATTAAATCTGGTTTTTCTCTCAATGAAAACTATTAATGAGAGCGCCTTAGAAATCATTTCCTTGTGAAATATAAATCTGTCTCGTTAAATAAAGCACTCTGACAGGCAGCCTCGATGGCACTAATACAAGGTAACAATCTGTCTCTACTACTGAACTTTATTTGACTGTGAGAGAAACAGTAAAAATCCTATTATGGCGTATCAGAAAGGCCTGGCTCTGCTGAGGCCTTTGTGCTTTTCCACAGAAATCCTCGTCCATCATTTAAAGTCATCGGTCGTATCTTACACCTCCCTCTTAGCCACAGTTCAGGTGGAAGTCGTGATATATGCTAAATGGCTTCACTGCTCAGATGTAAAACAGAATTTATGTTTACTATACTTCTTCAGACACCCACACTTTCCTTCTGCAAGATAAACCTTATAACTGCTTTAAATCATCCCTTTTCTTTGTGTGATTACTGAGAGAATGGCAGATTTATGAGCCTAAGACCATCTGTGCCAAGGAAAGAAGGCAGGATTTTTTTTCTTAATAAAAGAGATGGCATTGTTCTTTGTCACTTTATAACCTCACTTATCTGCCCATAAGAACACTTCATGTTTGACCCACAGGCATTCACTTAGCACAACATGAGTCGCCTCTACTTCCCTATTCCCCTCAAGAGACCAATGACACGTACCCACCTTTATGCCAAACCAGGGTGTCTCAGTCCAGGCACCACCGGCATTTTGTAAATTGGCAGTTGGATACTTCTTTGTTGTGGCAAGATGCCCTGTATGTTGGAGGGTGTCTAGGAGCACAGCTGGCTTTTATCCACTGGATACTGAGGCTCATTCAACTTCCCACTGTGAACATTAAAAATGTCAATTATAAAATGTCCCGTGGGGCAGGGGCATGACTAAAGACTCCAACTGGATTTCCTTTGCTACATCCGCTCATTCTTACCTCACCCTTTGTTTCATGGAGTCCTTCCCTGAGCATTTGGAGGGTCAGCGGTAGATGCTGCATCCAGCGAACAACATTCTTACATGGAGTAAATTTCACAGTTAAGGGGGTTGCACTACATAGTGTGTCCCTGAAATGACTTGATCAGTAAATCCAGTAAAGAGTACAATTCTAAAGTCCTGACCCATGAACTCAGAAGCTCAATGATGCGTAGCACTTGCAGTCCCAAAATTTGACTTTATAAACTCATGTTAGAAGAAGGCAAAGAAAACCAGTGAGTTTTAGGATAGTGATGCCTCATAAAATAGCTAATGCTTCGAGTGCTCAACCTCCTAAAAAGTGCATTCTAGCAAACAGAGACAAATTTGATTATACTTGAAAACATAGGAATAAATTGTGCAGTGACTATAAGATAAAACCTGAGTTAGTTACAAATAACTTTCATTTTCTTAGTGCTTGTTTGCAACTTCCAAGTTTTTCAACAATGAATATGCACTTTTATAGCTAGAAAAGTAATCAAGGTGCTTTATATAATAAAGTTTCTTTAAAGGTCTCATTCCTACACATTTTAAAGTTAAACCTGATGTACAAAATGCCTTACAGTTACATTCAGCCTCCTGCAGGATTATTTATGGGAAACCACTGAGTCCCCCTAGAGAGCTAGGAAATAAAGTTGACATGACAGTGTTTTCCAAATTGCTTCTGAACACACTAAACAGCAGCGGGCCTTTGAAGACCAGGCCTGCAGTTTCTGCCCAGAGAACAAGGGTCCCCCTGCAGACCTCCCCACGTCCCTGAGTGATTTCAGCTGTGACAGATAAACCCCCTAGCAGCCCCGTGCTCTGGCCTCTGGAAGGTCACATTTGCATTGGCTAGAAGGACAGTGCAGGTGGTGCTGCCCATGGACACATTCTGTTTTACTCTTTGGCTTAATTAGGGACCCTTCCCTTCCAGACTTCCTTCCTAGTCACCTCCCGCTGTGTGCTGCTGGGGCTGTTAGCTGGAAAGAGCAAGAAAGGAACTTCAGAGCTGACAATCAAGCTATAGATCTTTAAAAACAAAAGACATGTAGGCCCATGCAAGTTGTTTGTGGGGTACAAATGAAAAAGCAAGTAAAAGGCTACATGGAGCAGTATTAGCTCCTAGGTCACAAATGAAATCTTTGTTGTAATTGTTAAGAACGTTGGTTTGAGCACAATGTTGTACAAGGCTTCCAAGGGCAGATAGAGCAGCTATGCACCTGGTGTCAGGGAAGGCCATGAAACTCTAGAAGTCAAGTTTCTTCTGTCTGAAACACAGACTCGGTAACACCCCTCATGAAGCACATGTTAAATGATAACTACTATAAACTTATACTGAGAGATCTGAGTAGTCAGGGTGTGTCATAAACAGCTGCATTTTTGATACAGTGTAGCCAACTTGACATGTATATGAATCAACAAGTGTGGATGAAATGGTGATAGACACCAAAGGAGGAGAGTTTGAAGGGAAGTGGTTGAAGTGTAGGGAGGGCCATACTAAAGATCAGAAATTTCAAGTTCAGATCTGTTAGGGGAGGCGAGCTTTACAATCTTGGGGAAACCTAGGAAGCTCTAGGCACCTTGTTTCTCTCATCTGAAAGATGGATGGCCAAAAATAACCAGATGAGAAAAAAAGACCATTCCATGAAGATAACCCAAAACTATCTCTCTCTCTCTCTCTCTCTCTCTCT